>JAAAKQ030214209.1:0-11582 GCA_010016005.3 Zanna intricata | reverse complement strand
CTATCTACTTTCTTCTCACTTCAAGAATCATCTCAGTGATGTTACCATCAGCTTCAACTTTCTACTTTTCAATAACCTATGAATCAGTGGAAATGACTCATCATTACAAACGTACTTCACCACCAATACCACAACAACATCAGAAAATGCCAGTCTTTATTCCATCCAGCATAATAACCTTACAAACATCACACATTGTTTTTTATAATGAAAATCACTTCACTAAACTTTACAAAATATCGCCTACAAATCTGTCTTTCCAGATCCTTTTCAGTTGTATAGCAAAGGACATTATTGCTCAGATAATTTGTCAACGTTCTCCTTAGATAGTGCTGTACATTCACTTTCCGAAAATGTCATACTTCTATCTCTAGGGAGCTGTGCTTAATGATTCCTTGACATTCTAAGATAAACACTTTATTAAAATAAAAAAAAAATCTTCTTATCAGCCTCTGCTGCCATTAAGTGCAGTTCTAGCTACTGAAATGACATATCAGATCTGTGTTAATCATGGTTCTTCCCTTCTAAATCCTAATAATCATTAATCACAAATTTTACAAATTATCTTTCTAATACCTTTTTTATGAGTGTGAGTTTTAAGTTGAGCTAATGGATCTTCCATCAGAGTATTTTATGAGGCAGCAAGAAATCTCTTTACTTATTCCACTGTTTTGGAAAATCACCTCAGTTAGACATTATTTAAAAATGTTTAAGAATATGCCCTTCTATCTGTGACAACAATGTCTACACAAACATCTGGGGTGGGAAACAACACAGTATTTCAGTACTTACTTATTGCTGGTACTTACCAACAGGCAATCCTTAATAAAATTAATCTACTTACTTATGCCAGCAACAGGCAGTGATTTTTCTCAGGAGCTCCCTTTGAGTATGGGATTAGTGGTTCAGAGCTGTCTGAACTGGTTGAGGTTATTTTTCTCGGTTTTGCTGTCTGCAGTGAAAGTAGAAGGCATGATTGGGATCTGCTTTGCTGATGCTGGGTGGAATGCGAACGGAGAGTGGTCATTCCCCTTCCCAGTTATGAGGGTGGGCTTCCATGAGCTTAGTTCTGTCAAAGTCTTCAAGTGAGTATTCAGCGCTTTTATCTTATTGCAGGCATAGAGCTGTGTGTACAGGACTTTCTTTACTCTGGTCTAGAACTTATTTATAATTTCTTCCTTTATCTAGAATTGTTGTAATATCACAGCTAAATTTGATGACTGTTTTAAATATTGTGTCCAATCCAACATGTGTCAATGTTTAAATATTGAAAACTGCTTAGGATGAGTCAGTCACTTCATCCCTTTGCAGGGATTGTTCTATAGCTAAGGATATCAGGGCCTTTACTGCTGTTTGTGACCCCTAGGATATTGGTATAGTGAATCAGGCAATACCTAGCTCCCCAGCCCAATTTAAATCTGTGGGATGTGGCCGATTGGTTAACTCAGAGAGGATCAGTGATTGGGGGCATGCCCAACCAGCTCTCCCTTTGCACCTTTTGACATATTGATGGTGAAACATAGCTCCATGGAATCTTCTATTGCCACAACTTTGGTGGCAGAAGGTCATTGTAAAAATCCTCTTCTTGGAGACCATCTGTCTTTGGAGGTAAAGAAGAGGAGCTCAGCAAAGGTCAGCAAAAGAAGAATCGAACTTAGTTTCAACTGAAGTGTAGTGATTTTATTCCAAAATATTTAGTTATCAAGAAAAAAGTAAATGATTTTTCAAAGATAGCTTTCAAGACAGCTCAAGGCATCACAGAAACAGTTGGAGGACCAGCTAAGGAGACAAGAAAAGCTACTGTTGGACTATTTGTGGGAAACCGTTTTGATATAGCTGCTTAAAACCAAGATATGTGACTTGAAAATTAAGGGTGCTCTTATAATACCCTGAATAGATCAAAGAGTGTAGTCATGTGCAGGGATTGATTAAACAGTACGAAGAAGAAGAAATCAAAGAGGAACTTCATGAACAAGGAGTTGTATGTTATCGATTAAACACAGGAGAAGAGTACTTTCCATTTCATATATTTTTGTGTTACATAATTGTTTCTGTTTATTTATAGCAAAACCTTAGTTTAAAATATAAGGCCTAAATAGTTTTATTTATAATAACAAATTACCAGTACATACTTTGATACTATATTAGTAAAGTCATAATTAGATACATTACTATACAATATGATACAATAAACAATTGGATATTTGACTTTTCGAATTCACTACTTTTGCTGCTGGTGTGAGGAGAAAGAGCTGAGTGATTTTAAGAGCCGTGGAGGGATGCCACTGTGCACTGCTGATGCACCTTCAGATATTACATACACTAAAACTGTAGTTGTTTATTATTATATGTTGTTTATTACTGTATGATTGTTACACAACATTATAATTGTTTGTTTTGTTTCATATATATTACAATGAATAACGTTAACAATTGAACAGCACACAGGTATAAAAATTGACTTCTACTTTTCTTCTTTATCCTGCCTTTCCATATTCCCAGTTGTAAATAATTTATACTGTAAACCTCAAATTTCCCTGTGACCTTGAAAAGTACACATAGGAAAGTGCAGGCCTCTTCAATCTTCCTCTGGTTGACTCCTGGGCTTCTTCAAATTATCAACATCCACTTCCAGCAGTATTCCTTATTTTGTATTAGGAAAAGGATGGATGGTGTTTATAATTTCTATAGTAATATTTGCATTTGCAAGGGGACAGCAATTGCCTTACTTCATTTATGAAAAAAGTAAGATATAATGCAGAAAATAGCAAATAACAAATCCTCTTTTGCTTTGCCATTCTGTGCTTTTATATTAGTCTGCAAATGGTGAGGCTGCTGTGGTAGGAAAGTTTTGCTGTCAGCTGATTTGTGAGGAGGGTAGCATGTACAGGTGCATAGATAGACTGCAAGTTTCCAACATCTACTGGCTAGCATCATGCTTGCCAATATTAAGCTTGATTGAGGTAACAGTATGTTGAAGATGAAATGAAAAATCTGATCTGAATCAGACATGTACCCAATGTGTTGATTTAGTTGATGATGCCACACAGTAATGATGCCATTTAGACAAAAATCTACAATATGAATTTATTTAAAATTTGTATATGTTTTTTATATGCTTCTTACATGAACCTCTGGGTGTTTTTTTTTAAACATTGTCTTTTCATTTAATGAATGTTGATAAAAAATTATCATTTTAATTGTAATTTTTTTTAAACATTTAGATTTTTTTCACAGTAATTAATAGTAATATTTGTGTTGTATGAACTGCCCAGTTGGTATCAGTTAATCATTATTTAACCCAAATAAAAAAATGAAACTCAATACAGCAAACCATTATAAAAAAATAATTTCTTTTTGTAAATCCTTATATAATGTGTTCCAAAAAGAGATTATATATTTCATTGAATGTTGTATTCGATTTACTAAGTGATTTACTCAAATTTTATTTCAACAACAAAATAAATTATAAAGAATAAATGTTAAAAATACATATTTTTGTAGCATGGCAAACAAAATGGTGGCTCAGGATGGACTGCTGCTATTATTGTTCATAGTTTGACTTAAATCATTTATTTGAGAACAGAATAACACCTAACAGCTGTTATTGATGAATTTAAACATCATATCATTTCCAGCTCTTTGTTTTTTAAGGGATGAATTCAAATTTTTTCAAATAAGGTGGGGCTTCAGCAAAGTTTGCAACACTGTAAAACTGAAACCTAATAATAAAATGCCTTATCATGAACTTATGGTGATGTTACCAAGATTAACAAATTTAACTCTTTTAGGTAAGATTTAATTTTATATGACTATATGAAGGAACTTGAGAACTTCTCTAATCTAAACATTGATGAATAACTAAACAGTCATCAAACTTCTAGGACTTTTTATAAGTGTGCTTACAAGCCATTTGAGAAGCATTGCCATCAGTCTGCAGCTGTGAGTATGTTTCACTTTCCTTTATGATGTCAACAAAATTTCAGCTTATGGTTCCAGTACAGGTAGTTATTTCCCTGTAAATAAAAATTTCTACAATATTTAAAACTGCAACTTTATTTTTAAAAATTACATTTTTTTGCATGGAACAAAAATTACTGATGTTTTTTGATAAATTTTTTATCACTTCATAATCTTTCTCCCTGCCATTTCCTTCTACGCATATCATCTGCAATCATCCAGACATCACTGAGAAATCAAAACAGTCCATACAATAGCCTCAAGCTTCAGTATATTGTGCTAATGCATAACATTTCTTTTAATGCTTTAACTCTCAACTGTTGAAATTAAAAAAAATAGAAAAAATTTTCTTTAAAAAATAAATATTTTATATAATTCTAGCAAATTTTTGAAGATAATTTAAGATGCATATATTACTTCACATGGTTGCCTTTATCTTCAATACTGCTAACCTTTTCTTTTTCTGTATTGCTTCTGAAACCACAATACTAATCTGGAAAGTTTTAACTGTCAATTCTAACTACACTCCTTTTATAGGTTATTTCCCTGGTTTGAATTAAGCTGTCATGAATTTTATGTTGTTAAAATAGAAAGTTTGAATAACACATCTATAATGCAGAAAAGCTGCATTATTTAAATTTTCCTAGTTGTAATGTTTGTAGAGCAATAGAAAAATAAATCCCACACACATATGTAAAGAGTTAAAATTTCTTTTAGATTTATTTGTATTTAGTAAATTTCTCAAGATGGCGGCTAAATTTAAAGTAGTTTTAAACATAATACAATTAAGTCTCTTTTTTTTCTTCTTTTTTTTAACCTCCAGAACCACCATTAGGTGTTACAACAGAGGATGACGTGAATAATTTGCAGCGTGTGTGAAAATGCCATGCCTGACCGGGATTCTAACCTGCGCCCTCCAGATGAAAGCCGATACCTACCACTCATGTCACAGAAGCCATCAATTAAATTAAATCTTGTAAATTCATAATAGATTTTAATTATATTTAATTACTGAAAATGTTATTAAAAAAAAAAAAAAATTAATTATGCTGGATTCTTTAATAATATGAATTAAGAAGGATAAAACATAGTGGTCCTTCATGACAGACATAAAGTTGAAAATTAAACAAATTTTTTAGCAGAAAGGAAATGATTGAATAAATTGTATTATAGGAGAATGATAGAACCATACAGGACAATGTCCACCATAGGTGACTGTGTGCCTACACAAAAAAATTTCTCTTAATTATTTGAATCAATAGACCAAACCAGTTAGTTTAAATAAAGTTTAATAACTTATTTCAGAATGTTGTCAGCAATTCTTGTGACTATTCTCACTGACTTGTGGTACTGTCTTCACACTGTTATCAGCTGATATTATAGCTGGTATTTTTCTTTTCTTTTATTATCAATGATATTTTTATTAGTAATGATATCTTTATGATTTGTGTCTATGAGTTATAGGAAACTGTTAACTCAGTTGCTATGGAGGGTTTTCAAATGTTCATTATATCTTTGTTTGAAATCTATCATTATTTCTCTTTCACTGATACATAAAAGCAAGTCTTTATATTAAAATTTGAAAAGTGAGATAGAATAAAACATGCACCAAGTTTGTGATTGCAAATTTTATCTCATAAACCAATGTCTTTCTTTTTTTTGTGAGATTACAGGCATTGACTGCTATGGTCATTTAGCCTAAATGGACATTTTTAGTATATGTAAAATATCATGCCTGACCAACACTCAAAGTGGGACCTCCAAATGAAAGTCTGAGATGCTACCATTCTGCCATGTTATGTTATTATATAAAGTGGTATGTTATTATGAATAAATCTAGTATTAAAATGTTGGCCTCTGTGGCGGAGTGGTAGCGTCTCAGCCTTTCATCTGGAGGTCCCGAGTTCGAATCCCAGTCAGGCATGGCATTTTTCACACAAGCTACAATTCATTCATCTCATCCTCTGAAGATATACTTGACTGTGGTTCCGGAGGTTAAACAAAAAAAAAAGTATTAAAATGCAAGAGAAGTCATAATAATTTCAGTCTTTGAACGTAATTCTAAATTCTGATATGATTGTATTGTTATGGATATCTTGTATTTCACTTACTATATAAATTTTGATTTACCATGAATCTATACAAAATCCACAGTATTTGAGAGTGTGTCATGTATGTTATTTGGAGTAATTAATTAGTTGATATCTAATCTAAAACAATAATTTTTTGGTAAATTTATTACATCACTTGACAAAAATTTGTTTCTGACCATGTACAAATCAACTAAAAGTATAGCCTATAAAAATTATCTACAAGAATTACAAGTGGTCTTTCTAGGGTAGATATGAGAATCTCTTATAGCTTTATCCAAAACTCATATACATTTTGATTCAACATTTCTTAATTAGTTCATAAAACTACAAATAGTTTATTAAACTATTATTGTTTATAAAACATTCTCATATTATTTCTCACCTTCACGAGCTCAACAATTTGGGGATTCAAGTTTTTTTTTTTAAATCTATGGTAAATAGCTTTCTTGTAGATCCTTTTCAAAAAAAGGAAGACAAACTAAAGCTAATTTTTAGCTTTCTTAAATGCTCATTATCACTTTGCTTGATTAACTTATAGAAGTAGTAGTATTTATCTCTTAATTTGATAGGCTATTGAATTTAGAATATTACAATAATCAGAATTTTCAAATGTTTGGGACCTCTTATAAATCTTCTGCGGAGGAAGTATTTTATCCTAACATAAACAACCTTTTAAGTTGACCATAATTGTATGCATATCAAAGGTTTAGACATCTTAAATGTTCCCTTCTGTTTTCAAAATGAAGAAATCTAGAGCTTAGTGACAAATTTACATTTGAAATGAACGTGGGCTATAACAAAGAAATACTCTCCAAGAAGAGTAACAATGAAACTTTTGTGAGGTAAAATAAGTTTTATACAAATTTTTTTATTCGTTATTTAACTGATGAAGAAAAGTTATTTAAAAAATAAATGTAACCAAAAAAACTGCTTAACATGAATGCTTTAATTTATTTCCTCGAGTTTAATTACAATAGTTATCCATATTACCCATTCAATTACATCATTCCTAACATAACTTTTAATAAATTATATCATATACTTATTAGAGTAAATTCATTTAATACATTAAAGTATTCGCATTTCTTTTAAGCAGAATATAAAAATGTCATTTTATGTTTTGTGGTATCTTTTTTAACCCCAAATGTTGGTAGTAATGTTTAGGTTTCTGATTATTTCAAACACGTGGTATTTAGTGTGGTGAATTTGGTTATACCTTTTTTGTTATTGTCTATTTTATCTTGTTAATTTTTGCAACATGGCTAAACTCTGCCTGAGTAAGTAAAGTTAAATTTTACGTATGGGTTGCTCGTTTCGTTTTAATATACGTAGTGTTTTTGATTTATTAAGCGATTTCCTCATGTTAAATTATGCAATGGTGTGTTATAGGTTAATTTGAATTGTATTTTAAGCTTTGGTTAACGCAGCGACGTTCATTCATTTGTTTTTATTTTCATTTTTTAAAACGCACAGTAAGAATTTATCAGTAATGGTTTATTATATTTTAATAATGCATTTGAAATTATGAATTTGTAATATCTTAGTTCAATAACAAGTTTTGTGTTTCGAATATTCTTTGGGTAATGTTGCAATTGAAAATCTGTATTGACAATTTAGAGAGTATATATTTTTTTATAATCTTAATTGTTTTACTCATTTAAAATATATTAATGATTAATTTCTTTTTACTAACATGCGCGGAGGTTTATTGATTTTATTTTCTATATCACTGATGAACTGTGTTACTGAAATCATGTTTTCTCTCCTGGAGTTTGTTTATTGCCTTAAGGCAGTGAAAAATATTGAGTAGAGTTTACATTGAAACAGTTAAATGTTTAGCATAATTTATTTTTCTTTGAATTTTAATGCCAAGAAATTTTATATGTTGAAAAGTATAAATAATTTATGTTTCTGGACTGCGATGACCTGTGAAAGAACAAAATCTGCATCACGTTTTTTGTACTCCATTCAATTAGCTATCAGTTTTGTGAGTTACCAAGACTTGTTCATATACTAATTTGTTATCAGAATATTAGGTTTTTTGAGTGTTTTATGTTCATTGCTTGTACTTCTGCAAAGGTTGCCACATTAAGTTGAAATGGACATCCGATTAACTTTTTTGTTCTTTGAAGATATATGACAATAAGAAAGTTTGCTTAATTTTGGTTCATACTGTCTATTTAACTAGATGTAGTGCTAAAAAGAGAATTGGTTATTATGCAACTGTTATGAATTGAGTATATATTTTGATGTGGTTTTGTTGTAGTAGAGTAGTGTGTAACTAGTGTTCTATAATGTTGCAGTTTGAAATTTTTGAAGTGTTACTGATAGCTGTTTTCATTTTTTACAGAAAAAAAGAGTAAACGAATTCCAGCTAGACAGAGATATAAGGTTGAAAAAAAAGTTAGAGAACATAATCGAAAATTAAGAAGAGAAGCCAAAAAGAACAAGAAAGGTAGGTTTTATATTTGTAAAAGTATGGTCTTTCTTGCTGTTCATTTATTCTTCTAGTTAAAAATTCACTGTGAATACAGATTTAAACTAATATTAAAATCAGCATGTCTTTATGCTGTGTAAATATAAGGATTCTGATATTGTTTATGTGGAGGTATAGTAGGAAGTGTTTAATGCTAAATGAGACTAGTTATGTTTGTCTACGTTTTAAAATTGAAATCATGTTTATACCTTTGTATGGTTTAATGTAGATTTATCAACATAAATATTTTTTACACATTCGTTTGTGATAAGGTTATTGTTTCAAATTTGTGATCAAGTATATCGTTGGTGGATCTAAATTCTTACTAAGATTCCTTTCATTGATTAGGTTTTGGTCTCTGCTGTAAGGTTTGCTGAATTTTTATTTTCTTTGAATTTTAATTTCAATTAATATTTTTACATATCAGAAATTAAAAACTTCTGCAGAAAAAGCTGTGGAATGTTATTAAATTCAAACAATACAAAAAAAAGCCATACTTTTTAAAAGAACTTTAGGAAAAATTGTTAATATTTTTTGTAGAGTGTTACAGTCTCACTTTTGACTTAAAAGCATATCTAGTTCTTCAATTGTTGCATTCAGTTAGTCAACTAGCAAGAATTAATCATAGATGCAATTTTATTTACAAAGTATGAAAGTTTTAAGGTAGATATTGCCACTTCTTTATAGGAGGAGATAGGTTTGCTTGCAAGTGTGAAAGGAGTAGCTTGTTTTGCCCTTGAAATGCCCCAAAAACATCATGGCATCATTATCTTTGTTCAGTAGAGAATGATATCCTGATTAATGATGTATTTTCAGTTCTTGCTGGATTATTGATTTTGCAAAATGAATTAAATAACAGAATGAGTTAATTTTCTTTGAAAACCAGGAAATCAGCTTTGAAGACTTGTAAACTTTAAAAACAGTTTTTAGGAATAAGTTTCTGAGCCAGTAAAATATTTTTATCTGGATCAAACAGATTTCAAGATAATTACGAATCTCTCAAAGATGACTCCTGGCTCAGTCCTTCTTCCACTTCAAAAACTAATGAAAACATTGTAAAAGTTCATAATTTACTCTGCCCTAACCATAGAGTTGCGATTAGGGATATGGTTAGAGAACTGAATTTAAGAGTCTACATATTTGCCAATTTTTTTTAACTTATAATTTGAACATGTGATTTGAATTCATTCTGAAATTGTTCTCAGATCAGCAGAAATAACACTATCTTGAAGTGTTTCAAGAACTGTCTAATTGGGCTGAAACTGACCCAGATTTGTTAAATAGGGTAATGACAGATGATGAGTTATATTGTTATGGATATGACCAAAAAACAAAGGCATAGTCATTGCAGTGGGAGGATCTAGATTCACCATAGCAAAAAAAAAAGCACGACTAAGTTAGTCAAATGTGAAGACAGTGTTAATGTCGGTGGTTTTCTTCAATTCCACAGGTATTGTGCATCATGACCCTAGGGGGTCAGAAAGTCAACCAGGAAAACAGTAAAAGTGTCATTCACTGTTTGCACGAAAGTGTATGAAAGAAAAGGCCTGCACTTTGGTGTGACAAGAATTGGGTCCTAAACCATGACAATGCACCGACTCATCATACATTCTTATCACTGAATTTTTGACCAAATTCCAATTTCCTATGCTTCCACAACCCCCTATTATCTTGATTTAGTTCTACCAACTTCTACCTAAATTAGCATTTTTTTGAAAGGGAACTGTTTTGACTCAGTTGAGGACGTCCAGGTAAATGTAGAGGATTCTTAACTCCCTTATGAAAGAAAATCTGCTGAATGATTCAAAGTGGAAACACTCTTTGAGTGAATATATTCAGTCAGAAGAGAAGTTCATCAATCTCAAGGGAAACTTTGAAAATCTGTTACAACAGCATGCAAGTACTGCTCTTAAAACTTTGCAATCATACCTCATATATTTATTTCCATGTGCTTATTATTTATATCCATATATTAACGTAACAACATTTCATTTTAACTCAAAATCTGAAATTTTGTCCATTTACTAGTTTTGTTATGCAGTTAGTCAAATATTTTTTTTTTTATTTTTGTGAAATTTTACAGTAAGTTTCCTTGCTAATAGGTAAACAGTATACTAATTAAATTCCTTTCAAATTAGTACCATAAACAAATTACGTTAAACAAAGTTAAACAATAAGAAATGAGCTAACAAAATTTCAAGTCGACATTAGAATTAAAACTGAATTAAATAAATTTAAATAATTAAATCTATTTAATTTTAAAATCACACTCTTAAAATTACAGATCAAGTAGATTGTTACTGAAGTATCATGGTCTGACCCAGACCATAGTTGTTGAGTAACAACTATTCTGGATCAGTTTCAACCAGCACCGTAGTTAGTACTAAGTACTAAGGTAAGTTCTGTTTCCAATGTTGATGAAGGTATGTGTTGGAAAGAGTACCAACGTTGATTAACCGATCCATTTGTTGACACACTCACAGAGGCCGTAACTGGCTGGTGCTCTTGCATTAGTACTAATTTCTGAATATTAACATGGTTGTATGTTAAAAGTTAATTGTATTTACTCAATTTTAAAAAGAAGTTTTTATAGTACATAAAAGCTTCATATCATTTTTGATGAAGTAAGTTCCCAATATATGTTTTTATGGATTTAAAAAAAAAATTGTGGTGAGGTAATTCAGTGACTTCTATTTTAGACAATGTTTGATTTCTGTATTCTGTTTTTATAATATGCCAAATGCTTCTTTATTATTGCTTCAATGTTTTTATTTTATTTTGTTGTTGTATCCTAAATTGGTATTTCATCTTCATCAATCACTCTATTAATGGTCATTATATCTTGAAATTTCTCTGGAAGTGCTTTATTAGAGTAATACAGAAAATGATTCAGATTACACTGATAGACAATAAAAAAATTGTTTAATGTTTCTCTAAGTGTGATACCATTTCTTCAATTCCATTGCTGTGTAGATTGAAAATCTGTAAATACAATCTTTTTACCACCATCAGTTTTAAATAAATTATGCTTTAAAAAAAATTAAGGAAATATA
>JAAAKQ030214143.1:0-11583 GCA_010016005.3 Zanna intricata | reverse complement strand
TACAAGACTACAATTCATTCACAATCATACACATCATCCTCATTCATCCTCTGAAGTAATACATTACGGTAGTTCCGGAGGCTAAACAGATAAAGAAAGAAAGGTGTTTCTATGGTTTGACTTGAACGATATGACCACATTATCAATTGCTATTTTTCTCTGATCACTATTGTAGAATATCTATAAAATCTATGTATACATTATACTTTCATTGTCATCGGTGTTCAGATAGAGCTGTAACTACTTACTATTCTATATATTAAATTTAAATTATTAGAATATTATTATTAGCCTATCCTAATTATTAAATTTAAATTAGGCTACATTTTATATTGCAAGGCGTGCTAGTGATTTAATTAAGGATTAAAAAAAAGAAAAAACAGAAATAAATAAATTAAGCTAAATTTTTAAAATAAAAATTATAAAATTAAAATGCCTTTAAAATAATTTATAAATATTTCAGTCTTCGATAAGATGTTTTTCAGTTGTTACCTGAAGAAAATAGTTTTGTTTATGTAGGACTATAGACGACCCTGTTTTTTAATTGAGCATATTAAATGTATAAAAAGTTACATCTTTTTATACATTTGCCCACCACATGCAGTTGAACAGCGGTTCTGTTTCTTTATAGTTACAAATTCCCCCCTCTGCACCTGTCGGTTATGTTATCAGTACGAAACAAACGTACCATGTTATTTATGTATGTTAAGAAAACGATTATAAATATAATAATAAAATAGTAGAAAGTATATGTGAAATGCGTGTAGCTATTTAAAAGTAATAAACAGAATTTTGTTGGGATTGCAGTTAAGATTTACTAATTACTATTGTTTTATTTGTGAATAGGACAGCCTAGCTCGAAATCAACATTATGTCACGAAACAGTGGAAATAAATTAGTATTTAAAAAAATATATTTGCTTGTGAGCGCTATAGTTAAATCTGAAAAAAAAAATTTGCTGCTCCTTCGCATCAAATTGTAATTAATTAAAATTTTTTAAAAATTATTTCAAAAAGAAAATCGTCGTTTCCAATATAAAAAGTAAAAATTTCGGATTCTCAGTGGTTCACAAATAAGGAAACTGACCAAAGATGACATTTCAACTCTTAAGCTGTGTATTGTCGGCATTGCTCATTGAATACCATTTAAAAACGTTTGAAATTTTTCTGCATTTAATAAATAGCGGTCAGTTATCAGGAAGTTGTAGATAAACGTATTAATTCATACCCAATAGTAGGTTGTCGAATTCATTTTCTGCATTTACATGGAATTTTTTCAGAAACTTTTTCAAAGTTTTAAATAAGGTATTTCATGGAAAAGATAATGGAACAGAAATTTCCTTACAAATATTATTCCAGAAGATTACTGGACAATTATTAGGGAAGTATCTTAGGCTTGTTATAAAGGAAGAGTTGAGAAGTTTTAATATAAATAAATAAATAATATAACGCATACTTGTATTTTGATTTTTTAACTAAATTTTTTGTTTTTTTTTTTAAATGGGGGATGATAGAAAATTATAATTGCAGATCAGTATTCTGCACAAAAATGCTATGAAGAAATTATATCATACATAGAGAAATATAATCAGCATTTTACTTTGAATGTCGATGAAGTCAAGGATTTAATATTTTTTTATATTAAATTACAATTTTTTTTATAATATTACAATTTTTTTATTGTATTCTAAAGTAGAATGTTTTTTTTTTTCGTTTACCAATATTTAAAAAAAATGAAGACATTTAGTACATTTGTGTAATGAAGCTATTGTTCAATGAAACTTTTTGTTTAAATGGCATTCTATTTAATTTGTACAAAGAGCCATGTCCATTCTAATTATTAAATTTAATTTAATCATGAAAGTTTGTGGGCGATATGTTTTTAGTAATGATGAATGTATTATATATTTTAATGACAAGGGAGACGGATAATTTTTCAAATAATTTCAACAACTGTTGTTTAGCGGGTCGGATAGGAGGGTGCAGATTGGCATAAGATAGTTTGTGGGCGAAAGTAGAGGACATTGTCAAGGCTGTCTGGAGGCGTTAGGAGATAAGACATTGAGCCCTAACTGGTGTGGCGGTCCACGCTCTATGCGTACTCTAGAGGGCATTATGCCTTAACCTACCTACTTACCTCGTCACTTTATAACTACCTACTAATAACCGTGCTTATATTTAATACAGTACATCAATATCCTTGTTAAAGTAACTGTATTTTTTATTGACTATAAAAAAATTTTTTTCATTCTGAGGAAATTAAGTCTTAAAATTATAATTTTTTTCTTACTTATAAATATATATGTTTATTTAATAAAATTCTAAAATTATGTATCGTATATTTAAAAAAAAAATTGTTCTTTGGTTTTTATAATAGATAATTGATTCTGAAACTATTTTGCCCACCGCCCCCACATTGAGAACAAAATTTTCTAGCGCTTCTAAAATTTTTAAACACTATCCGTTAAAAATAATAATTGAAATTGCTGTTTTTAAGATACGCTCTTAAAAACAGCAATAGCAGTTATTGTTTTTAAATGTGGCATATCCTATTACTGAGTTGAAACTCGGGAAAAATCTGTTAAAACTCAGGCTAAATGAGAGCAATTAAAACGCATATTTAATCATATGTGGAAGAGTATTTTTATTAAAATCACTTTCAAAAAGTGGAAATTAAAGGGTTTTGATCTAGTTTTATGATAAATTCTGAGGTCTTTAATTTAGCGTTGAATTTTTTGGATTTTGTTCATTTGTGCCGTGATATTAAAAGCTTTAATGATTGAAACTGTAACATGATCTTGAGTTAAGCTGAGAACGGGTCTCAGTCTTTAAAGATTTCAATACCACGGCACAAAATGAACAAAAGTCAAAAACTGCAAAGCTATATTAAAGACGACACAATTTGTCGTTAAAGCTAGATCAAAATTCTATAATTTTCATCATTTATTTGTGTCAATACCTTGCTTATATCGGGAGATATGCAGCATTAAAACAGAACTGGTTTTTCTCTTTAAAGTGGAATATGTCGGTTCAGAAAAATTGTAGAGAGACGCACAAAAAATAAAGTAAGCTAAAGTCATAACTTTTAAACGATTTTAATGCAATTTTCTGAAAAAATTTCGTTTTCCCCATGCGCAATCAAACACCAAGAGAAGCTTTCAAATTTTTAAAACTTCTTTTCTCACTGATTTTTAAAGCTAAAAGCTTAAGCTTTTAAACGATTTTAATGCAGTTTACTAAAAAAATATTTCGTTTCTCCCTCGCGCTCGATCAGACATGAAGTGAAACTTTCAAATTTTTAAAACTTTCCTTCTCACTGATTTTTTTTTTTATTTGATGATTTTTGAAATCTTAAGAAACTGTCAAAAAATAGATTATTCGAGCTTTTAATTTTTTTTTCGTCTCTCTAAGCCTCTTGGTTGCTAAGTTAAAGTCGTTTGAATACAACCTTTTTTTATCATAAAACGTATGGGTCCCTTTAATTTTTGTACTAGTGTACTAGGTATTTAAGTTTAGTTTGAAATATCAGGAAAAGATAATTTTTGCTTTATTTTTTTTAATGAAACATCGTCCTCCTAGACCTGTGGGCCTTCTGTTACCCCTCCCTGAAGGCCTCCAGCGCCCACAAGGAGGCGTTATCGCCCACCTTTGAGGACGAATGTGATAGATGAGTTGCACTGTCCGTACATACTAATTAAATTATTTACTGTTGGCTAGTTAAATTATAAGCATATTTTAGCGATGTAGTGTTGTTTTATTTAGGCCAGTTTTTAAGGTTATCTTGAACCGATTAATCCGTGAAAGAGTAGTTGAGTTCTACCATAAATAATGCTCTCTTTTTCTAAACCAACGGAATGTACAGAATGATGTAGCCCACCTTATGCATGAATACTTTTTACTTTGCCACCAATTAAAACAAAAATGCTATTCATTATACAGTACTTAAATTTGCATTTATTTATTTATTCTTATTTTAAAAGGATACGCCTTTCTTAACTGCATTACACCTCTCTTTCCTGACGTAAGTTATTTATTTATTTTTCATTATGCATTTTAATTATTCATCCATCTTTATGTCCACAGGCTGAAGATGTTATTATGAGAACCTCTCAATAAATATATTCTATTTAAAATAATTTCAAAAATTCAAAAATTATTCTGCGGTGATAATATTACTCTATAGTTTGTGTATAATTTTTTGCTATATTACACAATGATTGTGAATTTTTATGAAATTTAATTTGTATATTCCAATGTTTTTGAAATAAAAATCATACGGTTTGTCCGAAATCCCCGAGTTATACGTAATCGTAATTTAATTTTTTTTTTAAATCTAAATAATGAGTGGTAAAGCTTTTCAGACACTTCAGATTGTACATATATATATATACATATGAATGCAAGGATTTTTACATAGGGTATTGCATGGTATGTCTGGATTTCGAGGAAAAATGAAGAAAGACATGGTTTCATATTTCTTTCTTTATCTAGCCCAATGTCAATCTGTTGGAGATATCAGCATGTTAAATGCAACTGACATTTATTGAAATCATCACTATTCACCGCAAGGAATGGTTTTCTAGTGAATTAAATTACTCTCAGAGAAAGCAACTCTGTATAATGCTCTTATACATCAGATGTTTTACATGTGTGGTTGGAATAAGAAGTGTAAAGTATCAAATTAACGTATCACTTTCGAAAAAAAGAACAGATTTTATACTTTTTTTTTTTTTTTAATAAAGTCCGGAACCTAGGTATTGAACAAGAAGATGAGAAGAATGATTTGTAGCGTGTATGAAAATGCCATACCTGACCGGAATCGAACCCGGGATCTCTGGATGAAAGGCCGAAACGCTACCACTCGCGCCACGGAGGCCGGCTAGATTTTATACTTTGCGTGTGCTCATCTGCTTACTATCATAAGTAAACTTGTTTCCTATGTTGATACTCAGATATGCGTGTATGAAGTATTGTGGAGTTCAGAGAGAGAAGATATTTCAATTTAATGTCATTATTACATTAATATTATTAGAAATAATATTACATAATTTAGCGTATGTTTTTACTACATGCAAGTATATAAAACTCCTTTAACATCGAATTAATTATGTTAGTGTAACAGAAATGTAATTAAAATGATTTTAAGGTCATTTTATTAACTATTCCATTAAGATTTTAATGAAAGAAGACATTAAAGTTACAGATCAATCTCTTAAACATTTTTATCAATAATAGTTTAAATATTATTTGATTAAATATTGATTTAGATATGATTAATATTGATAATATTTAGATTTCCGCGAATAAGTCTTCTTATTTTTTCAACTCAATACCCTGAGGTGGATTTATGATAATTGGGAAATCATTTAGCAGACTTATAAAATATTTGTAGTTTTAACCACCTGCAAACATTGTTGGGCTGAAGAATCTTAAGTCACCTGTAATCAGGCTTCGCTTAGCTCCCCCGATCGTCTAGCCAAACCTCCAACGCGTTCGTTATCCTTATGATTTTGAGAACTTTAATATTTGTATACTCGTTCAACCTCCAGGCGCTGATTTTTATCCTCTTTGATTTCTTGTTTGTAAAACCCGGCATTCCTTAGCGGCACTTGATGTGATCTCTTCTTAGAGAACATGAAAAAGATAGTAAAAATTACACGGAAGGAAACTTATTAATGAATGGGGACTTTATATACAAAATATGAAAAGTGAAGAGGAAATATCGAAGAAGAACATATACAGACTTTTCGAATACTTGAAAAAAAGAATTTCAAAAGCCAGAGTAATAGTAACTGTAGTTGTGGAAGTATTATCAAATATTTTTATAGATATTCATTGTATTTATTATGTCATCTCCCCGTCGTAGCTTCCTTTGTGTTATATGGTTACTTGCGTTTCCTGCAGCTGTTAATCTTTTTACCTTATGTTTATTAGTCAAGTAACCGGAGGCAGGTGCAGCCAGATATTGGCATTGACTGAGGTTGAGCCACAGTGCCATTTACCTTCGCACCCCTTAAAAAAATCGGAATTAAAAACAAAAAACCGAAAATGGTTTTTAAATATTTAGCAGAAGAGTATTTGCAAGCCCAAATCTACTGAATATCTCGTTTACTAAGTCTAGATTGGGAAAATTTACAATCATTGTTCAAAAATTGTTTTTATCTTTTTTCATCTCATTTCAAGGTCGGATTTCAAAAATTTAGAAATTGATTTATTTACATGAAGATTACACTCACCAGAAATTAAATTGATTTCTTCATTTGTTACCAAGAAATTAAAAAAATAACAAAGTTTAAAAAAAATTCAAATATCAATTTTAATCCTTGAAATTCGAAATGAAACTCAAAAAGTCTAAAAGTTGATTTTTAAATGGTTATAATCAATTAGATAAAACACAGTCACACAGTGATAAACACTCACAATTTACAATTCATAAATTCATTTAACTGAAGTTTGTGCTTCAACCGATAAATCTCCATTAATACACTACATATATATATTTTATATATTTATTTAATTATTTTAGTCATTTTTTAAGATGAAATATATCCAGAAACCTTCTCAGTTATGCCAATAAATATGGGTAACAATTTAGTTGTGAAAGATCGGGTAGTTTTTGTTTTTTTTTTTTTTTATCTGGAACAAACGAAAACCTTTTTTCTCTTTATACAGAGTGTTCTTGGACGTATTAGCCAAATTTCAGGAACTGTGCTTTCTGGACACCAAAATGTGCTAAAAATAAAAAGTTCATATGGACATAAATCCTATTTTACTTTGTTTTCCTTCTGGACGCCATTTTGTGATTTTCAACAAAAAAATTATTATCAAGAACAGATAAACCTACTTTAATTAAATATAGCAAATCTAATACTACTGTAGTGTCTAGTTCTACAAAATAAAAAGTTTGAAAACGTCACCTCCAAAAATTTCAAAATCCCGACTATCTTAATTTTTTAATTTTCAATATCTTTGTAACTATTTGTTTGATCAATTTTTTTAATTTTCAAAATTTATTAAGCATTATGTTTTGAACAAAATGACACCTCATTTGTAAAAATCCGTTTGCAAACAATCGAGTTAATTGCAGACAGTTAACTCGGCAGTACACGCTTCGCAAGCGTACTACGTAATGCAAGCTGATAACTTTTTTGCCTGTTTTTACATAAATTAGGCAGTACACACTTACGAAAGCGTACTGCCTAATACAAGCTGATAATTTTTTGCCTGTTTTTATTTTCTGTATTAAACATAATAAAAATTATTAATAATCACAAATGATAGTAAATTAGTAAAAGTTTTTATAAGTATCAATACTTAATATAGAAATGTAATGGAATAAAAGGATTAGTTTTTGTTTCTTTAATAAATATCTTGAATTTATAACTTTACCGTCAGGGAGTTTTGGTCCTCTATCTATGACTAATCTTCCATGAGATAATAGGAATGCATCCTGAAAATTTACACCAATCGGTCGGTTGATTCTCGCGTGATGCTGTTGCAAAAAACTTCCGAATTTATATATCATACTCGCACACTCTTTATTTACTCTTTCCGTTGCTATAGTGATTGAAATTGAAATTGGGGATTCTTCACTTTTTTTGAAAAATTGTCACTTTTTTAAATTATATCTTTTTTTTATATTAATGTCTTTTTCACTTCCAAAAATTTTTATATTAAAGTTAATGGAAGTGTCTTTTAATTTTACAATTCCAGTAGTTTTTTAATTTTACGGATAATGTGTATTCGCAGTTTTTTGGAGACGTAGCGCTAGATTCTTAATGTTTCGTCGCCTCTTACTTTATGCTGGTTCGACAATTAATATTATAGTTGTTATTTTATAATAACGAATTTCTACTTAACGATATTATAGATTAAGTTGTTAAATATTGTTAATCATTTCCTAAACGGTAAAATAAATTTGAAAATTCATGTTTAAATTTACAAGAATTAATAATTAATGTACCCAGTTGAAGTTCGCATACGAAATTTTATTACTTTAAATTTATGTATTTTATGTCCGAATAATTGCGGTTCTTTCTGTGTTTTATTGTTTTTATCTGTATTGTATTTTATTTATTTATTTTTTTAAATGCTGTGTTTTATAATACAGGTGTGTGATTTTGTTCTGAAATGGTAAAACAGCTATGATTCTTTTCTACTGGTATTAGTAGTTGTTCTTATAAAAGATTTACCTACTTGTGAACGCTAGAAGCAGCAAAATATGACATACCTAACCACATATAGTCATGTAAAGTTTACTTCAGTGGTCTAAGCGGATAATATTTCTCTACCTACGTTAAGTAATATTAATTCATTGTCGGTATTAGTTTATATGAAATAAATAAATAAACCATATTAGATTATTATCTTATTGTTTTTTATGTATCCTAAAACAGGAAAGGTATAATGTGTGCGAGTAATATATTATTGGCATACATATTTTTATTGTAATTTTTTCTTCACTTATTTCTTTAATAAAATTCCAAATAAGGAAACTTTCTTAATTCGATACTTCTCGTTTTTTAACATATTCAAAATTCTTAAAATGGACCTTTTTCAATGATTTTTTGTTTGGTAAGAAGTTGCTCTAGCGGTCCTGATCTAATTATTTAAAACGACATTAGTGACAGATTTTTACAAGAAAAATTACTTATTTAAGTTACTTATTTGATATTTTAAGAAATTTTTATTTTGCCTTTATTATTATATAAGATTGGTTGTAAAAACAATACCAGCCTCCGTGGCACGAGTGGTAGCATCGGCCTTTTATCCAGAGGTCCAGGATTTGAATCCCGGTCAGGCATGGCATTTTCACACGACAAAATTGTCATTTCATTTCATCCTCTAAGAACTACCTAACAGTGGTCCCGGAGGTAAAAAAAAAACCACAGCTAAAAAGTAACATGGTTGGAAAATTTTTCCAACAAACTAGTTGAAAAACTCGGAAGTAAAAAAAAAACACGCGTTTTATCAGCCTTAGCTCATGTTATAATTTCTTTGTGTTTATTATTTTCTTAATTTTTGTCAATCAAGCCGCAGTTTTTTAAGTTTTTTTTTTTTTTTTTTTTTCTTACGAAAATTTATTTCCATACAGTCGTAAGTAAAGTTAATAATAAAGCTAAGAAAATTTTGAAAATCCTTCAAAAACCTTTTTTTTAAATCTATGTTTAAACAATGTAGTAAAAATATAATTATTTTTTCTTTACTCTATTTTAAACTTTTGTAGGTGTACTAATTTACTAGTTTTTTCAACTTCAAAACAGTTTTAGAAATGATTGAGTAGTTTTACTTTTTTAATTAAAAAATAAAAGTTACGTTAAACTTAATATGTAGTGTTTTAAATTATATTATTTTCCCTGCTTCAATCTATTTATACATAATTCATTTATCATATTAATTTACGTGTTGTATTCATTTATCATACAAATTTTCGTGTTGCTTTTTTTTTGACTTTTGCAGAAATCTTGTTAAAAAAGATTAAAACATTGATGATATACGTATAATTAACATTTTCGATGCTTGTCATCCATCACCAGTTAAAATATATTGAAGATAAAAAGTTATATATTTTTTTTGTTTGTTTAAATCATTTTTGAATGTTTTATCTGATTACTCGTCTAACTAAAAAATGATTAAAAAATAATTATACTTTAATGATTAAATATAAATATTTTTTGTTAAATGATGTAATAACTTTAAAATTATCTCTGATTTTAATATAATTGGTGTGCATGCACGTATGTTTAAGTATATTTTGATATATCAAATACATAAACTTCTTAATCATATTTTAATGATGAAACATAAGATTTCACTTGATGTTTGCTGAAGATGTCAAAAAAGTAAAATTTGTATAATTAAAGAATTATATAAATAAAAAAAGGGCAAAATACGTAAATCCGATTTATGAAAAAAGTAAAAAAATAAAACAATAAAAAACAATAAAATTTATTGAATAAAAACATTTTTTTACCATTAATTAGTAGGATTATTTTTTAACTTCTGAATTAGTTTCTTTTTTTTTTCAAGGAAATACGAAGGTTCTTTTCTTTAATTTTTATTCAAGAATTTTTTTCTAGTTGATATAGCTTACGTGAAACTAAATATATATATATATATATATATATATTTTTTGTATCTTAATCTGTTTTGGTACTTATAAATAATTGATTAACGTCATGAAATAAAAACAGGATTTTTCCCCTTATCCCCCCTTATCTCAAAATAAATAAAATTAGTAGCGATTTAAAAAAAAAAAAAGAATTCAGAATTCTTATTCAAAATATGTTATTTGTGTTCAATTAAATGTTTGCCTTCAAGTTGTGGATTTTCGAATATAGTTACTTTTTCTTTTCTATGCGTGAATCTTTATTTTCCGCGTCCGGATATCGCTTTAGCAGAGCTGTAACTCTAAAAAGGAAAGTATTGTAATCAGTCCAGTTTGAACATATACGGTTTTCACCGGATCTTGACGTTTTAACATCTAAGGAAGCCCAAAAAAACTAGATGGAAATTTCCGGATATTAATGTTCGTTTGTACGCGAGTGCGCGTGTGTGTACGGTGTAGGCTTCTAAATCACTTAATATCTCCAGAACTACTGGAATGATTTTAGTCAGATTACTTCTGTATATGAGGCATTGATGTCATATAATTACGTAGAACATCATTAAACGTTCATTAAAACGTAAAAGGTCAAGGGGGAGACTGAAGAGCAAGGTAATACTCAGTATCTCAAAATTTCGCTTAATTAAGGTTATATGTGTTAGGCGCATTTGTTAACAATTAAAAAATAACATCTGCAAAAAAAAGGTTTTTACAAAATTGCGCCCCAACCCCCAAAAAAAATGCTGTTATAGTCGTCTGCTATGTTGTGATGTTCAGGTGAACGCTAAAATTAAATAAATGAATAATATTCGAAGTGTAAAAAAGTAACTCTGTTTGGCTGGATCTCAAATTCGATCGCCCGGTTGACTCGGTATCTAGTGCGTTAAGCCTAGTGGCTACACCACTCTGTTGACCGTACATACGAAATTTGTTCTATGTAAGTTGTGAAATTACATACGTTTAGTTAGTGCCGACCTTCGCCGCTAATACCACCTCACCCGCGCGAATTAAATACGGTTTGCGCAGGCGCGCTTTAGTTAAAGTAGTTGAATTAAAATTATTAATATTTTAAATTAAGTTTGTGTGTCTATGTGTGTAAGCCGTTTATCAGAAATAACCCACAGTGGTAGGCTTTGGCTGTGTGACGGGAAAGTCCTACTACAACTGTGTCGTCAGTTTTTTTTTTTTTTTTTTTTTAATCATTAAGGTTGTTTTATTTAATCTCATTACTTAAATTAACTGTTTTCCATTCCATTTAATTGATCTGCTTAATATATTATAAGACTAAGTTGAAAACTAGGTATTCGTAGTTTTCATTACTCGTAATTTTATGAAAACTACTAGCACCTCTCTCTCTTTTACCTGTTTAGCCTCCGGAACTACCGTTAAGGTATTACTTCAGAGGATGAGTAAGGATGATATGTATGAATGTGAACGAAGTGTAGTCTTGTACAATCTCAGGTCGACCACTCCTGAGAA
>JAAAKQ030214109.1:0-15206 GCA_010016005.3 Zanna intricata | reverse complement strand
TTTGTAAGGTTTTAAAATTATGAAAACCGCATGTTCCATGAATTATATTAAAGTTTGAAAATTTATATTACAAAATACATGTTTTTATTATACAAAATACAATGTAGTATGTTTTTATTGTTTCCTAGAGTTAATATACTTATTCATACTAAAAAAATTGTCATAATTTTTTTCTTTGTTTTTAAACTTTTTGTCTTTGCATGTAGAAATACTATTGGAATATGAATCAGGTTGTCAAATTTTAATAAAATGTTATCTATTTTTTTATTAAGTCAACCACACTAAAGAAAACACTAAAACAAAATTAATTACTTCAAAAATAATTATTTTAATTAGCAAGAAATTGCTGTAACTACAATTTTTATGATAAAATGTGTATTTTTTATAGAAAATAAAAAAAAAAAAGATTTTTTTAAAGTTGTTTAAGGCAGTATTTCGAAGAAAACTTCAAAAAATTGTAACTTGTAGAAATGATTTCTTTTTGAAAATTTACGATATTTCTTTTAATTTATAATTGCACGCCCAAAAAATTGTGACTGTTTGATGGGAACAAAAATTTAATAAATTATGTCACTTAATAATCATTATATCCTATTTCGTAACGCTAATAAGCTTCGCTTTACTGCAAATTTTACTGATGTAAAAGAATTTTCATTTGTAAATCTATTATTTTATTACTGAGACATTAATATAATAATACTAATACAGAAAATTGTTTCCAAATTATTGCTGACGCTTTTGTAAGAACAAAAATACAATGTTTGTAAAATGAAATTCCTTAACTGTTTAAACATTAAACAGCTAGTATTTGATGTTCAAACATTATAATAGCCCATCCTTCTGTATTTTAGCCACTAGGCCACCCAACGGGGTTATGGCGGTAGAATAAGTAAACCATTTAATTGTTTAAACAATTTCTGTTTAAATAATATTAAGCTACCATCCCCATTCATGCAAGCATAGAAACTTGCAAATGATAGAAGTCAACGTCATAACCATCTGAATTTTGTCATATCTTTTTAATATTGAATGCTGTTAGTTTTTTTTAATTTTTCGTATTTAAAACAATAACTCAAAGTAAATTAAATCTCTGGATAAAATTACATTTTGTTACTTAAAATAATACTGTCAGACATGTTTCTTATTGAAAAGGGATAAAAATTACTTGAATTTGACAAACACAGTTTTTGCTTTTGCTTGATGTAAATACATAAATTTAGGGAAAGAAAAAATTTGTCATGGTCAAGATATGTTAATAGTATCTAATTCTATTTCATGACGGTTTAAAACCTGTACATCTTAAAAAAAAATATATTATAAAATTTTTACTATGTCTATGAGCGTGCGCGCAAATATTTGAGGTTATATAAAATAATTTTTTTTTAAAGTTTCAACAAAGAGTGAGATAAGGTTAGTTAAAAAAAAAAATAAAAAATAAAACTATGAACTGTAAAAGAAGGTGGCAACCATCTGTTAATCAAAATTAAGCTAAAAAGTTTCTTCTACAACAGTCTTTTTGTTTTTCCCCCGATTAGTTAGGAGTAATGCCATTACGCATTCCTCTCCCCATAAATTAGGAAGTGTCCAGCACGCACAGGTTCCGCAAGATGCGAGTATGTATGCCTGCGCCCTACCGACTAAACCCTTCTCACAGCTCCTTACCCACCCGGGGCTGGACCAACGCTTAAGCATACCGTAGTTCCGGGAGGGTATGTAATCCATGGACTAGAGCCCTTTGAGGTCGGAGATTCAGTGTCTCCCCGCATCATCAGCGTTGACCATCCATGCTTGCGTGGACCAACAACGGCTCCGCAGGGTATATTCTTTTACCTCTTCATCACCGGTCTCTGCTCTTCATCTATCAGGCTTTTTCAGCCAATCTGGTCTTCCACCCTCCTTGCTCCCTGATCCTTCCTCTGGATAACTTCCTCTATCTGTAATTCCCTGTGCCACGCCGGTATTCCTTAGAGTAACATAAACTGAAA
The DNA here is from genome assembly GCA_010016005.3 of Zanna intricata. Taxonomy (NCBI): domain Eukaryota; kingdom Metazoa; phylum Arthropoda; class Insecta; order Hemiptera; family Fulgoridae; genus Zanna; species Zanna intricata. The sequence continues at coordinate 13,221 of JAAAKQ030214109.1, read as the reverse complement.
CTCGTATGCACAAATCCCACATTTAGACATTTTTGGTCCAGTTACACTGCCCATTAATTTAATTAACAATTAAGGGCCCTAATTGTTCTTTCCGCTCAGATGCACAGTTCTCTAATGTGTTTCTGAATGATCTCCGGGTGTCCACCCACACTCCTAAGTATTTGACAGCACTTTCCACCTGATAGTCTCCCACCTGGAGATCAATCGGGAAGAGTTTCCTCCTTCCGGTTAGAGCCACAGCCCCTATCTTTTCTGGGCACTTCTAAGCCTCTCTTCTCTAACCAGTCTTGCACCCTCCTGATTAAGTAATCAAGACGTAAACAAACACAATCAAATGATATAAACAACCTATGATTGTATAAACTACTCACTGAAAGTCGTAAATCCACCCAAACGTGCCGAAAAACAATTCGTACAGCCATGTATAATTTATAGCTTAAATATATATAGCTTAATCCTGCAAAAAATTAGGCCAGCCTACGGTTCTGTAGCAACGGCTGGAGACCTTAAGGGAAAAGTCAATTTTAACCCAAAAAACACTAGAGACCTATAAATAACAAAACGATAATAAAAAAAAATCAACAAAAAACACTAGAATACGAACAATAAAGGAACAAACAAACAAAACCACCGTACGAATTTTAAGCAAAGGTATTGAGTTGAGGATAGGCAAATCCAAATGCTCCCAGACCTCAACAGCCACTAAAAACAGGCCGGTTTGGATAATTTCAAGCTCACGTCTCTTAGTTCTATAAATTTTTATTTTAATACCTCTGAATAATATTTTATAGATTTCAATTGATTTTTATAATAAAAAGAAAAAAGTAATAATAAATGTTGCTTTTTGTTTGAAAATTAAACTTTATACATATTTTGATTTTAAAGTTCAGCTTTTTATTAGAATTCCAAAAAGATTTTTTTTATTTTTATAGGAATATGTAGGTATATGAAATAAGTTATTACAACTTTTACTTTTATTTGTTCGATTTGAGGTTATACAATTTTTTGTTTGTTTACAAAAAATGGTATATTTTTGTTTGTTTGGGGAAGTAATTATTATAACAAAAATATGATACAAATAATAAATGTACTGATGAAAATCAGAAATTGGATATAGCGTACCCGTATCAAAATTATTTTATTACAATATAACAAGAACACTTAACTAGCCAGGATAACAGATTTCTTCCAATTAAGAAGAACGGAAGAGAAAATAATAATGAAAAGAATCAAAAAGAAACTAAAACCTTTTCCTACAGTTACGGGCCGTTTAGCAATCTGTTCTTTGTAAAACATACAACGATACCTTCAAAAAGTATTGCTCTTCGAGTAGAAGGGTCGACCAGACCGGAACAAAAGTTTATAAAAACCAGTAAGGACGCAGAAGATGATCATTCAACAATTACGCTTCATTATTATCCTTCAACAATTAAAGGAATGAGACAGGTACTGGTCTGCGGGCCAAGAAATGTAAATACTGCCTCAGACCAGTGGAGAGAATGAGTCGTTCGTTGTGGTCTTGTTTGACACAGTCATGATAACGGAGTAGTTTCGCAAGCCCGAGTTCAACGTGATTGTGGTGAAGGCTATATCAGTAAGCGTGTAGTAACTACGAGTAAAGCGTATAACACGAGTACTCAAGCGTGGACAGTGGGTGAATGTCAGAAGTTGTTAGGTGAATTATTGATAAATACGAGTTGTAGTGAAAGTGACAGTATTCTACTCATTCATAAATTGTAGGGTAGTTCAACTGTAAACAATAAAATTAATATTATTCCAAAAACTGAATTAAATGAATTTTAGATTTTTCTAATGTTATTTTGTTGTTAATACAATCCTAGGTTCTATCGGCCAGTATACCGTTTTCAATAAACTGAACTGTATTTTGTTTTTCATAATTTATCGGTCATTAAACAAATCTTGTTATTTTTATTTCAATTACTATTTTGTATGTTACTATGTTCTAATTACCGTTTTGTATATGTAGATATTGTCATTATTTTATTATCATTGTCGTCATCATGATTATTATTAGTGCTATTATATTTATTATTTTGTTTTGCTTGTATGTCTTTAGTGTAATAAATTGTAATTGTAATAAATTTTTTATTTTGATGGTCTCTCTATCTTAGTCGAACTCGCTACAGTACTTTTTTGTTTAGCATCGCTGCTTAACGTAAAATGAGAAATGAGAATAATTTTTTTTAGTAATATTTTAATTAAAATCAAGATGGACTTATAGCATACGCGTATGCTAAAAAGATATCTTGTTCTACTGGATATAATATCTTTAAAAATAATATGTTTTATCCAAATACATAGTAAGTGAATACAGTATAAATACACACGTACAGGTATATATGTATATATCCTTATTTGCATTCATCAAGAACTTGATCTGAGTTGTATAATGCCAAATGCATGTCTTGCTAAATTTGCATTAGACATTATTTTGAAGCATCCATAACATACGTAGTTTCAAGTATCATATCTGGCACCAACGACTCATTTCTGGTTGATTGAAAACCAACTCAACCTGTCATGTAATGTTAATAAATTAACATACTGAATAAACTAACGATAATTTTAACTAATCAATGGTCTATTCTTCGTCTTTTATAGACAATTTTTATAGACAAAGATTTAAAATCTTCCTTATAATATCGGTATTATGGTACTAATGATGAAGTATTAAAACTCAATACATCCTATAATGTATTTATAGTACACTATATGTAAATATATGCAAAGTATATCGAGTTAAAGATAGATTAAAATCAACAAGTATTTTAAAAAAAGAGATAAATTTTTTATGTTATTTCTTTTATACTTATTCTTTTTATTACTTTAATACTAAAACTTCAATTTAATTCGTAATTTAATTGTATTTGTATCAACAAATACAAATTATATATGAGGTGAAAAACTAAAATATTAATTTTTTTACGAGATTAAAATATTAAATTTTTTATTAAATATGCTATTAAAAAGCTTCCTATTTAGTCTTAATAGTTTGGGCTTGAGAAAATGAATGTTTGCATTCTACTGGAAAGGATTTGAGTCTTGGTTAAATGAGAGAAATAGGTGGTGAATAGAGAGTGACTACTTGAAACTCTCAACTCGAGGCACATTTCTTCATTACTTCCACTTCCTAAACTAATTTTCTTCTTTCCATTGCCGCCAAGAATACTATCTATTCCTTCTTGACATCGTTTCCACTTCAGTTAAATATTTCTCGATTCAGCGATTACTTACTTACCCAGTATTTTAAAATTAAAGAAAAATATTCAAAAGCAAATAATCATTTTATTTGTATTACGTATTAAATTTTCCACCTTTAGAAATATAATGTGTTCATTAATTCCTTTTTTTAGGTTGTGAAATCAGTGAATAAAACAACTGCACGCTGAAAATATGTATAAATATAAAATTACTGTATGTGTTGAGTACCTATATACTAGTAGGTAATTTTAAATTCGAATGCAGAATTTAAGTTAACTTGTGAGGAAAATTGTTTACACAATACTTTTTACTGAATCGACCTCGAATCGAATTTTTCTGTCGACCTTTCAGATACCGTTTGCCCAGTTTTTAAGCTAAAACAGAATATTACGGTTTGATAATCTCAGACATCAGATTAAACCCACTGAGGTGGTCTAGTGGTTAAAGCAACATCGAAAATCAGCTGATTTGGAAGTCGAGAGTTCTAAGGTTCAAATCCTAGAAAAGGTAGTTATTTTTATACGGATTTAAATACTAGAGCGTGGATACCGGTATTCTTGGTTGGTTGGGTTTCAATTAACCACACTTCTCAGGAGTGGACGACCTGAGATTGTACAAGACTATACTTCATTCACATTCATACATATCATCCTCATTCCTCCTCTGAAGTAATACATTACGGTAGTTCTGGAGGCTAAACAGATAAAGAGAGAGAGACATTAGTTTAAGAATGTTGCATAAGAATGATATAAGTTACGCCCCATTTAATAATATATAACAATTTTATTTAACTTTTTCAGGAAAAAATATAAGAACACTGAAGTAAAAAAAAAAAATTGAGCCAAATTTTATCGGAAAATATTTTTTTTGAACATGATCTTTAATCTTTTTCAGCAAACCTATTCTGTTTATTTAATTGTTTTTTTTTTTCATAACTCTTTAAAAACGATTAATTCTACACCAAAATATAAAGTAATCAAACCAATTAAAAAACAACTACTGCAAAAATAAAATACTGCTGATATATGTGGTAAACCGATTCATGTATTTCTACTTTTTTCCTGAATAATCTTGATTCGAATCACAGTTCTTTTCTTTATTAAAAATTGCTTGGTTAATGAATTACTCATTCAGAGACAAAATTTCAGGTAATTTAATTACTTAATTACAAAATACAAATTAAATATAAAATCAAGAATACCTTTTATTATGTTTGATAACATCAACGAACAGCTGCCGGTTAAATATTACCATCAAATACTTTGTCAAGTCGACATAATTCCAAATATGAAATAGCTAGTTTCATTAACAGACCTGCAATAATTTCGAATCAGGCCAGTAACGGTGACCACAATGCACCGGATCCAAATTCCTTGTAGTTATATATACCCATCGCTCGCCTGAAGAAGAGGCTTCAGAGTCTCGAGATGGAAGCTTGGCAGCGAAAATGGAACACTAATACTAAGAAAAGTCCTTGTATAAATTTATATAGAACTTGGAGGGATGGTACGCCTTTAACTCATTTTTAAGGACAATGAGAACCCAAGTGCTCACCAACCATGCAAATCAAATTTTAAACAATATTTGTTTAGGTTCCGCCAGGCAGCTGATGAGCTGTACGTCAGCAGGGAGGTCCACTCAAATGAAAACATGATGTTCGATTGCCCCGCTCTTGGGAGTAGAGCCAGAACTAGGGCCACCCAGGAACTTAGACGTCAAAGGAAAATTGGCCACTCACAAACGGCGAGTCAATGTGGCTAGAGCCTCATTTTCGGACCGTGTGTGGGTTCCTTGAAGTGGTTGCTTTGTTCAATCGGCATCAGCAGGTTACTAAAGGAAAAGTTTCCTACCGCGTTGCTGTAGGATGCTGCTACTGAGAAATGGCTGGCCACCAGCCAATTACAGCCCCAAGCGATGTGATATGGTAGACAGGTACTTGCTGGCATTCAGCGACCTAGGCATGACAGCGAATTGCTCTCTTATGACAATATAAATTATATTTATTGGCAAGTCATGTATTTTAGTATACACGGAATGCGCCTACCCAATTTATTTATAATATATGACAAGTGAACAATGGAATACAAAAGCGAGTGGTATCTTGCGCCACGGTTATTCCTTTTACGCAGTTAGGTTATTTCTAATGAGTTAGATAGGATATCGGTCGCTCAAATGTTCGACGCTCAGTAGTCTTTCGTGGAATAGGCATTCAGTCTTATGCTTTAGGATGACTGAATGGAGTGGTAGCAAGAGAAATCGTAGTAAAAAAAGGAAAAAAAGAGACCTGCAAAAATTATTGGAAGGCTCTTAAAATTTTAGATTGTATTGTGAGGGAGATGGTACCCTGTAGAAGGCGCTTTCCTCGAAGTGTAAAGCTTTGCTTCGTACTACTAAAGGTATTATTAGAAAGTAATTCTGTGGGTAAATTTTTTTTTCATTTATAACCAACACCATATATAACACTTTTTCATTATGCTTAATAATTTACTTCCAATTTTCGATTTTGAGGTTGTAGGCGTGATTTTGTTACTTCTACACTGAAGATATCAAATATAATAATCCAGAACATTTTTTTTTGTTTATCTTTATTTCCTTGCCTAAATGGGGGAAATAGAGTTAGCTGCCTCTACTAATAGTTTCCTGCTTTCTTTTAATGACCAATACATCACAAAAATATTAATGATTAAAGTTATATGACAAATGTTTGAATGTTTGCTAAAATACGATATAAATATTATGTGAAAAAATCATTTACACAATAAATTACAAATTTTATTTATAAAAAAACAATTATTGTTTATGTGTGTGTTGTGTGTGTGTGTGTGTGTGTGTGTGTGTGCGCGCCCGCGCTCCCGCGGGCTCTCGACCGTGCGTGTAATATACTTTTAATGCTTCATCGTTACAAATAATACGATATAATAGTCTGACATCAACAGCTATGACAAATTATTCTGCTATAATGGAACATCGAAAAGTTTTTTGAGGGAAAAAGTAATAGTAAAATGATGAGTTCAATAGTGATATTTGTCTGAATTCTGAAAATGCAGATGCAGTAAACTATATACTCTACCGCAAAATATGTATATTATATACATTCAACCTTTATGGGCACATTATTAGGGCTTCTGTCTCTCTGTAGTTGTGTGTGTGTGTTTGTTTGTGTGACGGAAACATTCGTGTAGATCCCGGCTGATTTAAATGTTTATTAATAATCAAAATGCTCATTTATTATTTCTCTGATGAGTATTAAATGTTAAATTTTCGCATGTTTATTTGAATATGTACGAGTTTGTGTATATATTACTTCTCAGTAACACATACATAATTAATGGTTATTCATTTACTAATTAATTCATTCACTGTTGAACGGTTATTACCGGATTAACTTCTAAACAGTGCTGCCCTACTAATATTTATATCATCTTTCTGCTTCAAGCTATGATACCCGTTAACGAAATGGGTCATTATATACCAAATAGATAAAGAAATGGCACTTGGCTTGCTAACGGCACTTAGTTGAAGGTATTTAAAAAAAAATTAATAGTGTTACTTAGTACGAGGCGTCTCTTCTTAAGTTGTGAATAATCAATGAATTTACGTTTAAAATGTTTTTCTTATTGGCTTTTATACGGTCATCGACTGCTAAGGTAACCCTCGTCACATACTTTAAAAAATAATAAATAGATCGCCATAAGGCCCGTCATATGTTACTGTGGAAGGGCCCTAACATTTCTTTTAAAAACACTAAACACAAACAAAAAACATTGACGAAAACATATTAATCAGAAGTAACACTTACAGGGTGTAAAGGGCCGTGATGTTTAAAAACGAGTACTTAACAAGTACTTTAAAGAAACTTAAGAAAAAGTAACTTAACAAAAGAGTACATTAACAATACCAAATTATAAAATATGTTTGTCCATGAAATTCATCTTCTTTATTTGGAATACAGCTTTTATACGATTACATACTAATTAATAGTCTACTGGCGTGCAGGTATGCAACTATTTTTTGCTCGTTTCCATTCTTCAAATCAGTAGCTATTTTATTATAGAACCAAACCTATTTCTGAGGTCCTCTATATGGTACACTCTTCCATTGTATGCTTGACTGTAAGTGGTTTGTAGGAAACACAATCGCGAAAAATTTCGGTTTTCAGATTTTAACGAAAATATCCATTTTGACTACGCATAACTTAAAAACGATTAGGCATAGGATGTTGAAATTTTGGATTTAGGACTGTTGTAACAACTAGTTGTGCACCTCTTCCCTTTGGATTGGAATCAGCTGAACCAAAAGTGTCCATAAAAGTCAAATTTGACTGGATTTTGGACTTTTTATTCACTGTAGTAATAAGTCATCATTGAGAGCTTTTTAACGATATATCATAAGTGGTACTTAGTTTCATTGATTCCAGAGTTATAGCCAAATAAAATTTTAATTAATTAAATATTTGGATCTTACAAGGGGAAGCACATCAATTCGAATCAGACTTCATCTCCTTTCTTACAATATAATATTGAAGTAAATGTACTAAAATTTCATTATTCCGAACTTACTAATTGTATATTTCTACTCGATATGTTAAAGTTCTAGTGAAAAGTGGTAAAGAAATTAAGATGATCATAGAAGATAGGGGAAGATTAACAAGGAGTATAGAAATATTTATAATCAATGTTTATCTATTTATTTTTATTACTTACAGCATTTATTTATTACAATGAATAAATTTTTTACGATTAAAATTGCCACACCAAATGACTTAATTTTTTCAAATTTCTTTCATTTTGTATCGCGTTATTTTTTTTCTGATTGTGAGTTTAATTTTACGTGAATGCATACGGTAGCAAAGTTTTTTTTAAATTTTAAACAGATTTTACCGTGTTTTTAATTATTGTTATTTACAAAGTTATAACTTGTAAGATGCAGAAACTCTAGAAATTAATATAAGATAATGTTTAATGGTATTGTTTGTTTAATCTGCTAGTAATAGCTGACACTTACATATTATTACGTAATATGTATAGGTATATTTTATTACATTTATATAAAACATTGTTTTTTTTTTTTAAATTGCACACATACTTATAACCGAATTCTTTCGTATGGTTTCTGCATCAATGATCTTTCTACACAATATATGATATTGTGATAGGAAACTATAAGTGTGAACGAATGTTTTATTAAATGTATCAACTGAACTATATAATTAAAATGTTTTATTGCAATCGTACATTGATATATTATTTAGGCTGTTATTATTAATTAAGTGTTATGCGCTACAATACAGCTAGCTTACTGATTAAAGATATAAAATATATGTTACGAGACTGTTCAGCAGTAGGCTACTTAATAAAGTTATAAACCGGGGTATGTGAATTAAGAAGAGACGGTCGACTGCGGTGAAATCTAAGTTTGGATAAAAGTAGAGCCTACTACTGCAACAGGGTAGTGACTGGAAATAGGAAGAGAGCAACGAATCTCAACAACAGTCCCCTTTACCTTAGTCCGTTATTTCCTTTTCCGTCTCAGACCCCTACGGGATTAGATCACTAATAGAGATTAATGCGGATTAGAAGTAAAGGCCGAACAAGAAAATCTAATTTTCTACAAAACTTGTAATTTGAACGACCAGCAGAATAACATTGAAACACACAGATGGGTAAAGCAAATTAGGAATCGCAAAGTTTCTGTACCCTAACGGTCAAATCTAATGCGAATTAACTGCTAAACATGTAACAATAAGATACTCTTAATAGTAAAGCTAAATCTGAATTAAATGGGTTATTATAGTTTTGAGCAAAATCTTTAAGATCTAAATCGCTGTTATTTAAACACATAATATCTTACCTTATTTTTTATGAAACAAAAATAAATATTTGTTGCAAGATATTTATGTTAATATATGTATTTAAAAAAAAATACTAGATAAAATATATGGATTCTCAGCCCATTCACTACATCTTTTTGTTGATAATTTGGGAATTACAAAATTCGATAGGAATTGAAATTACGATTTCAATAGGAATACCTGTCCTACAGTTACTCGCAAAATGATTTCATGTGAAAATATATATCTTCTTTTGTTTTTTTCGTTTATTGTTCTTTTCTTTTAAATATTTAATAAAGTTGCACCAGTACGGGAAAATTAACTATATTTAAACGTATATTTATTGAATACGAACTTGGTTCTACTTACGTAAAAATTTTTTTCATTAACTATTTACTCTGTTTTAAAAGAAGAATATGTTTTATATTATCATCAATCATTTACGCATTTATCGTGCGGAATTTGTATGAAAGAATTATAAAGCAAGGCTTTACACATTCTTAGACTCCAACTTTTCGATGAGTTTTTTTAAAGGAATCGAGTTGAAAATAGAATTTCCAGGCACATCCAAATGCAAAAATACGGAGCAAGTATTAAATTTTTTCGTTAAACTTTGACCAGAAACCACTAGGAATAAAGTAATTATAGATAAGAAAAATTGGTGATAAAAAATAAAGGGATGATTTATCAAAGAGACCGCAAAATGAGATTACTATTATAGGAAACAATAATTTAACACTCTTCCGTAATAGATATCTATGTTTCTCACATTCCCATGGAGTTTCTTTACTCAAAACGGAAGTAACACATGTTTGATAAAAAAATTAGTTGATTAAACATTCAAATAAATTCTAAAAAAATTGTATTCCTGCAGTTACTAAAATGCTAGGCTCAAGTTTCCTCAATAAGAAACCCTTTCCAATTTCCAATAATGTGTGGCTTTAGAATCTAACCAGATGAACTATGAATCTTTCAACCAAATCGTATGAACACAACCCTATAAACCCACAAATCGTATGCACGCATGGTAAGTAAGTGACACACCTTAAGAAATAAATTTCAAACTTATTAAATTTTGTTTGTCTTTTAAATTGTTATATTTAGAAGTATTTATATTATTAATAATTTAAAAAAATACATATGAAAAAGAAAAACAATTTTTATATTTTTTAGAATGTTTTCATTTTTGAAAAATGTAATAATCAATTTTGTATTTATCCAACTGAAAAAATTTAATATTACTCAAAAATGATTTTCTAACGACACTAGGTAATGCTTTTATAAGATTTAGAACATAGAGAAACTGAAGTTATCATTTTTTTTTCTTGGTGCCATTGTTTTAATCGAATGTAATGATGAATATGAATGTTTATTTTTGTTTTTAAAAGTAATTAATAAATAAAAATAATTAAGTTACATAATTAAAACCAATACATAAGAAATTCTTAAACATTATTTTTAAGAGTGTACTTTTTCCGATAGAAGTATTTAAAATAATTTATATTTTATTAAATTAAAAAAAATTAAATATAAATCGTTAATAATTGATGAATAATTTTTCATTAAATCATTAGAAGTTTAATTCACAGGAGTTTCTTTGCTGGGATTAAAGTTTCTTATTTACATGAAAACATACTTTGTGTAGAAATAATATCTAATTCAACCCTTAAAACTGAATTGAAACATATTCTCAAAAGACACTTTGTTAAAATAATCTATTTCTACTAGAAAAGGATGATTAATTTTAAAAGAAGGGTCGAGTAATGGAGACGAAAAACGAAAGCTGTGTTCAGTTAGGGGCAGCGTTTAACTTTAATAGGGTGTAAAAGAGGGTGAAGATAAAATGAAGCGAGTTAAAATGGAACAGACGAAGAGATTTTTTACTGTTCAAAAGAAAACAAAACGATAAAATGTTTTGGAAAAAATACGTTATTATTGTGACAGGTAAAAGAGAAAGGACGTTTCTTATTTTTTTAAATTGATGAGTCTCATTTTCTTATCTTTCACATTAATTAACGTAAAACAAAATGAAGCTGCAAAAAATATTCTGAAGTAACAATAACAAAACTCAGAGTTCATGAGATACTGTACTTTTAAATAACATCTACTTCTGAGAATAAATACTTACATAATATCTGAAGATACAACGAAAAATTGTAATAATACAATGTTGTTTAACAACAATAATAATATTTAATACACACCATTTTTTTGTCCCACTAAATAGACCAAATTTTATATAGAGAGTAATTCTGTAATTTTACCGACTTTTCAGAGAAAAGTATAGTATTATTTTCGGTCGCATGGTGAGAGTAGGGGGCAAAAATGAATTTTCTTTATGTTTTGAGGTACCATTATATTTGGGGTTTCACACAAACAGATATACATATGCCAATATTTAAAGTTTTATTTCTAGAAGATATCCAAAATTACTAGAATTTATTTGAAATTTACATATTCTGTAGTTTTGAATCTGAAGTTGTGCATGAATTGTGAAAATTTGATGAAGATTAGGTGAATCATTTTTGATTTACCCTCAATTTAAGGTAGAAAAAATTTGAGCGGGGCAAGTTAGAAGCATGATTACTTATGATGCTGCCAGTTGTTTATTTAAGGTATTTATTGTTAGAAATATTAAACCAAATAAAAAAAAAGTATTAAAATACTAAAATATTAAATTCAAATTAAATTAACAAAAAGTCGGTCTTCTTACGCAGAATTTCTTAAAATTTTTTATTTTCTCAATTTTTACTACTTTACTTTTTTCTTGAGTGTTCCTTGAATGTTATAACTGCAACAGAGAACACTTTAATATTCGATTATAAAAACGGGTATATATTTAGGAAAAATATACCTTGATAAATTATTTACAAATTATCAAAAAATTACACAAATGCTAATTAAAAATCCATTATGATTAGAGGAGTAAAATTTTTATATATATATATATAAAAAAAAAAAAAAAAAAAAAAAAAAAAAAAAAATAAAAAAAAAAAAAAATTTGTAGAAGGGAAACAAAAACCAAAAATTAATGTAAACACTCAATATTCTTTATTTTATAAAACTCCCACTTTTTATATGTCATCCTTTTATATCTATGTTTACATTCCTGATCCTATTAAGAAGTTATTCATCAGAATAACAACAACAGTAACAATAATAATAGTATGTTTATTGAAGTAAAGTAGTATTATAACAAAATTAAAAGTCAAAAGACCAAAATAAAATTTATACGTTTATGCAAGTATCCCATCTAATACCTCTTAAAGAATTCGAATGGTATTGTATTAAACTCCAGGGCTTTATTATTTTTTGTCCTAACAATAATTACTAAAACTCATTTATGGTCTTGTTAACCAGTAACATCAGTCTTTTCTGTCTTCCCAGTAACATAAAAAAGTAACTAATCCATTACTATATTCCCCTTAATATTATAAATATCATTAAATAAAACATATTTAAACACATACTTTATATCTAGAACTATTATTTCCTTGCCACAACACTTTCGAATCTTTTAAAACGAGGCATTTTTCAGTAATTTTTGAAGTATTTACTCGTAATTCTTGTAATTTTTAATTGTTCCTTATCTCTTTAATTAGCCCCGAATTTTTTTACCGATAAATCTTAAGAGGAGCGATCATTCTATTTCTTTCGTTCGGAACATTCATCATCAAACCACTTTTTTTAATCTCATAACTTTATTTTTAAATAATAATTAAGCCTATTTAATTATAGTCGAATTTGTATTCGAGGCGTATGTATGCTCTTATTAACTCCTGAAATATAAGATTTGTCATATAATCTTAATCTTCGTTCATAAATAACAATGGTCAGGAACTGAGAGCGACCATAATTTACACAATCTTTCTCAAAAGTATTTATTATCATTTTTCGACCAGTTTAGCTTCCAAAAGATTGGCAAGATCTTCCATTAGTATTCTGCAAAAATTTTTAGTTAATTTCAAGATCAATCGACATATGGTCTGAAAATTATCACACCCAACCCTAAAATCTTAAATGACATTCAAGGCATCAAGCGAGGAAAACCTAAAATCAAAAACAAGTAATCCTTTTACATCCTCTCTATTACTCTCTTTATCTGTTTAGCCTCCTGAACTACCGTAAGGTATTACTTCAGAGGATGAATGAGGATGATGTGTATGAAT
>JAAAKQ030214098.1:0-11584 GCA_010016005.3 Zanna intricata | reverse complement strand
GAACACATTGTCAAAAAATAAACTAAAAGTTTCAAGAACTGTTAGGTCACCGTAATGGTTTTTTATTTCTTCAACAAGTTTATTTATTTTACTATCATCTGGAATCTTTTATGTAGTAGGTAAAGAATTTTACCAGTTTGGACATGATTTTTGTTCATTTACTTTTTTCTTGAGGATTTTACGTTTGGTTGGTTCAGAAGAAACACAACGATGAACTTCAAAAGAACCAGCAATATCTGTAGGAATGAGAACACCCCCATCATTTATAACTATTTGGTTATCAACAATGTCATCTTCATCTGTATTTTCATCAATATCAGGTGGTATAATTACTGCATCAACACTGCATGTTGCTTTCTCTTGCTTGATATCATCGAGCAATTCTTCTGCTGTTCTGTAATATTCCCATTGAAAACTCATTTTGTAAGAGTAATAAGTAAATAATTTGGCTCACCTCTTGTTGCTATTCAAAAATCACACGCTAGAAACTAATAAACAATTTACATTATGAAAAACGAATTCATCGTAATAAAAACACCAGTTAAAATTCACTTTAAGACAAATTAAAATTAATAATTATAAGCTGTTTGATAACTTCAACTACATACTAGAAACTAATAAATAAATTCAGTCACAAAATAACTAATAAATGATTCTATCACGTTTAATTTTGTCACGCACTAATAAAATTTTAAATACGAAATGCGGCAAATAAAATTGTACCATATACAATGAAGCTACGGAAACGACTGCAACAAACTGTTTTGATAAAGACATTACAAGCACAGCTATTCTCAAGTAGCAGGAAATTCCCAACATTGCGCCAATGCAACACTTACACTTTTCATTGAATAATAATGAAACCAAATCTTTACTCATACAAGAAATGACTCAGCAGAACACTAAACAAAATAATAATAATAGTGGACATAAACAAATATCAAAATTCTAATTAAAAATAACTCATTAGAATATTAAATTGAAAAAATTATGTACATAATTTTGTACTGTTGCGTTCATGCAACATTAGGAAGAAATGGGTTAATTGATAGTAAGAAGGATTGGGTTTAAAGGAAATACATCTGTTTTTTTACAACTTTTGGTAAACATAACTTCCTCAGTTTGAGTAGGTACATCTGATGTTTTCTTAATACCTTCAAGTTTAATTTTCTCTATTTAAAGTTTCATCTTGTTAATTTACATTTGCTGCAGTAAAACAATTTGCTAAATGTGATGTGTTCAAAGATTAATCAATCATCTCATCACTTTCATAAGTTGAAACCTTTCAAGCAGTTTCCTTATTTTAGTTGGCAACTGTGGTTTGCATCATCATCAAGTTCTTCCGAATTGCTGATAACATCATCATCACTATCTGTGACTGTTTTTATAGCAGAAGCGAGTGGCTTAAATCTCGTTCCAACAGAGAGACTGCCAGGTACTTTAGAAAATACTGGATTATTGTCTTGGTTGATAATTTCATAAATTCTTTTTCCTACTTTTTAGTTTAATAGACTTGTTGTCTTATCTAGTTTTGTGGTTTTCTTTTTAACATTATCTTTATATTGCTTAGCAATTTATTTAATTTTATGGTTGTCACTTCCTTACCAACAACAAATGAAAACACTTCACTAAGAGTTTTCCAAGCTTCTTTTTTGATTTTAACTCACGTCGGAGTCTTGGATTTTTCAATTATTACTGGATGTTCTCTTAAAAGTTTAATAAATAGTGTCCTGTCATAATACTTCTCACTGCCATTGTTTTCATCACCAGATGACATTTCTTCTATTAAGATCAAATAAATAAAATAGCCAAAGCAAGCAGGATGAGTACAAGGTGATGTGAATGAGCCGGTTGTTAAATAGCCATGTACAGAAAACATAAATAGGAGTGCGGGCAGACAAGTTATGACATGAAAGCCAAAATCCTAGCTGTAGCTAAGCTGAACAAATGCTAAACAAAAAAATTTCTTAAGTTTTCCCGAATACTTCTATACTAATTTAGTTCTTCTAGCTAAAGCCAGCATTTTTTATTCAACTGAATCTGAGAAAAAGCTAAAGCTATCTGTTATATAGCTAGCTTGTTGTTGCTAGGTTTTATTCACTTCACCAGTTACCTGAAAGTAATAATAAAACCAAGTTCTATGAGTTATCAGTTGAAATCTAGTGTTGCATGTATTGGTTATAAGTTAATCAGTTAATTTCACAAAGAGGTTTAATGAAGCAAGAAACTGAAAAATAAAATTAAAAGTTAGTATTTTTTTTTGTCCAGCAGACATCAACAGTAATAATCCCAAACTGTAGAAACAGAAAATTTTATTTTAAAATACTAAAATTTCTATTGGCTTTAAACAGAAAAAAGGTGTTTTAAATCATTATGTTACCTTCTTTGACAAATTTCTGGTATCTCTGAAACCTTCACCAAAAAGTGTAATTTCTGCAATCAGCATACTGTCAGGAACCATCATGGAGATAGGACGAAACATTGACTTCAAGTTATCAGGCAATTCTGTACGGCCAGCATAACCTATTACATAAATGAAAAATTTTGATAGAAACCCAATGTCCAGAAGTTAAAATAAAAAAAACCTAGATATGTTGGATCTATATCAAATACAGTTATAAAGAAAAATCTTCTTTATTATTAATCATCTTACCTACTGCCATGATATTTCTAGTCTAGATTCTATCATTACATTTTTTATTAATTTTTTACTTACAGAATATTAAAAAAAAAAGAAAAAAAGACTTACTGATAATTAGTGAATTATTACGTTATATTTTGGAGCAAAAAAGCTCAAAGAACCAGCAAAAATGATTTTGCTGGTTTTTATTTTTTTTTAAATATTTTTTAATGTTGAAGAGAATATTTTCCTTTGGAAACTTACTTATAACTAGTTATAATAGAGTTATTTGATATTTACATAATGGAAAAGAATGTTGTCATTCAGGCTTATAGTTGTAGGCATATCTACACACAAGTATTTAAAGTTTTAAAACAGGTAATTGTAGAGCAGGGGAACATATTCTTGGTAATATGTATGTGTGTGGGAAGTATGGCTGCAAAAAAGATTATTTAATTTGATTGTCTACATTTATTTTACATTCTTTCAGTTCAATTTGATAACATTTTGTCATTTACAGTTCATGTTACAAAATATGTTTTATTTTTTAAAAAAATCTGATATGGACATCACACAACATAATTAATATTTATGAAGCTATATCGGATTGAGAAATAAACATGGTTGCCATTTTGAAAATTTGCAAAGGCATTTAAGTCGTGATTGTTGCTAATTTTAAAACTTCATTACTAAGATGTTTCCCAAATATTAATGTGATTCCTCTATCCAAACATTAAATATAAATTTTTATATAAAAATAAGAAAAAGATGGACAAGGGGAGAATGAAGGAGAAATCACCATTTTTCTATGAATATTTTTTGTTTAATTTTATAAGTAGAATCTGAAAAAGTATAGCCAGCCCACTATTTTAGAAACATTCTGTAGAGCATTGTCACTTCGGTTAGTGTAGGAAGGACATGACAGTCTTGAGTTAAACCATGGCGGATTCAAATGCTTTCACTGTTGAGTAGCTTTTGACTGCTTCTGTGTGGGTTCACTAATGTCAGAACAAAAAAGACAATTTTGAGGGACTTTGCTGTGCAGTTTGGAAAATCACTGCCATTATAACCAACATTATTGCATAGGAGAAGAAAACCTTTGCTATGGGAAGTGTTCTTGATCCACCATGTAGCGGAATCCCCACAACTTGCACCAAAATTTGTATTGCTGTGGCGAAATCAATTGAATGATCATCGAAGTCAATTCATAAATGGTCTGCAGAATTAAGCATCCCATGATCGGTTATGCGAGACCGCGTGTGGTAAGACTTGGCTGTTTCATGTTTTCGGTTATTCACAGTGAATGAATTGAGTGATTGTGACTTGGAACAACATATGCATGTGTGTGAAATACTGCTTGCATGCTTCCCACATGCAAATGATAAAAAAAAAGTTATGTTCTCTGATGAGTGTGTGATTTATTGTTGCTCATAAAGTCGTAACGTCTTTTTTCAGGCAAGAAAAAAATCTGCATTTTTATGAGGAAATCGAGTGCAATCCACCATGTTATAAAGTGGGCAGGAATAACAGCAGACAATCTGCTTGGACCATATTTCTTTGATGGTTCTGTGAACCAGCACAACTATTTTCACATGATTAACACATATGGTTGCTTCCAATATTAATAGCAAGAGGAATAGCTCATATCACCGCACTTCAATAAGATGGCGCTGCACTACAATTTTCTGTGAGTGTCCAGACATGGCTAAATGAACTGTTTCCAAACCGTTAAAAAGGTCAAACATGAAATGTCAAAAGCACAACCAACAGAATTATCATGACTAAGGTTCTCTGTGTAAACTACAGCATCTGGATTCATGCTACTTACAATATTAAAAAATCTTTCTCGAAGGATAACTGGATTCATGTCCTTTTTTTTGATATCATGTCCTTTTTTTAGCCTTACTAAGGCAATATAGTTCATGAGAGAAGGCCGGCAAGGGAGGTAATAACATTTAGCAGGGGGTATTGGAGGTAATTTTACATTTAGAGATAAGAAAATCCGATGAGCTATGGTAGATAGAGGAGCAGTAGATCTCAGCTGCTCCTCCATCAGTCAACATGCTCGTTTGAAAATACTGCATCAAAGGTAGGATGATATGGGTGGGCTTTAATGTGAGCTACATAGGAGCATATCATTTTGGTTTCATCTATTTCAAAGTCCACCACTGTACACTGATAGATTTACTGCAAGGATCGAGTGAAATGCATCTGTAGAGCCTGATAAATGAATGATGGGCGGAATCCAATATTCTAAGAGTGGTAAGACACACAGCCTTAGTCCAAGCAAGAATGGTCTAGAAGCACAACATGCACACGTTATCAGTATCCCAGAAAGTATTAAATAGAACTCTCAGGATACATTACCTTCATTTTAACATTTAATCTTCAGCTCCTTTAAATGTGTTACTCATCTTAATCATTGGTCAAACTACATTCTTAAAAATCTAACCTGCATACATGTTCAACCGGTTCATCATGACCAAACAATAAAGGATCAACATTTCCCCTCTAGCGTGAAAAACAAATACATTTCATTTTCTCTGGAGAAAAGATGAATCCACTTATGTTTTACACCACAATTCTAAACAGGTTGTTGTGTTTTGGAGCAACCTTTTCCAATAGCTAAAGTTCTAGATGCTTTGTAAACTGAAAAATCATCAACAAATAAGAACATAACAAGTTCTAATATACAGTTAGTTATAGTATTTATGGCTATGACAAATTAATACTGTTCCATATGTTATTTTATTTTCTAATTAAAATTTTCAGATACTGTTGTTCCAACTCGAACTCAGAAGAATCAGTTACTTAGGAAACCCCTGATAAATGCAAGCAGATTCCTTGTGTAATCCATTATTCAAAGTGAAGTAAGGTGGAGCATTTTATTTAGGATTCCTTTCGTCCCAAGCTGGGTCATATTATTGCATATCAAAAAATACAGCAACGAGGTGCTGGCAAAGTAGAAAGGCGTTTTGAAATATTGATAGATCATCTACCTACCTTGGCAGAAACCACATTTTTGGAGGGCAATTAGGGTGTTTCTCTTGAGGTACCACCCTAGATGACCGTTTATCATTCACTCCAACTTGCACAGGGTACTGGTTGAGGAGATAGTATGAAAACTTGAGGGGCATGATCTATCTTTACCAGGTATCAGTATGGGAATCACCAATGTTTCCGCCCAAGAATCTGGAAAAACCTGATGAGAATATATTTTATTGTACATAAACAAAAGATGTTGTAATGCAGTATCTGAGGGGAGTGATAATATACTGAACTATCATTTCCGGGGTGGAGGGGAGTGTTATGTGATATATTCAAGGCGTACCTTAGCTCATCAAAAGAGAAAGGTACGTTTAATTCATCCAATCACAAATGGGATATTTTTCTACCTCATAAACTCAGAACAGTTAAGATGATGTGACTGAAACTGACCTAAATAAGTTTCCAAAATCATTCGCCACTTCAATTGGAGTCCTTGTTAACCAATTCAGATGGCTGGAGAGATTGTGGTGATCCACATGTGGCCTGAACTTTTCTTCATACAACAGATGATAGAGTACGTGAAGTGAATTCCACATAATTTGGCCATGATTTTCGTTTAGCACACTCGACAGCAAATGGCCCTCACATTGTGGAAGATGCAGAGTAATTCAGTTGTAGAACTTCGATGAATTTATGCACAAAGCCCTGCAACAATCTCTTAGTGCAAGCCTGCAAGTCTTCATCCCAGCAAGGAACAGAGACTGCCTTGCCTTGGGAAGTAAAGCTGTCGAGGCTAGTGATATGTGGATGTCAACTCCCAAAATCTTAAAGAGTAAGACACCCCATTTGGAATAATTATATCAATTACATTCAATCTTATTCATTAAGTTTATCTTTGATAAGGTTATTATTATTACACTGATCAGCGATTTGAATGGAAATTTATAATACTTGATAAAAAAATTAAAAATCTTATCGAGCACGCTTTGATAAAAAGGATACTAAATAAATCTCTCTTGTTAAAAAAAAAAAATTGATGAAATTAACAGTCACTATGGATCAATTAGAAACAACAGAAATGTCACTTCTGTACATATGTTAAGTTTTCTGGTTATTTACTAAGTTTTTAAAAGTAATAATTCTTTTCTTACCTGGATTCATAGTGATAAAAATGCCACAAGTAGAAATAAGTTTGATTTCTCTACTTTCAAATGTGAAATTTTTAGCATTATGAGCTAATGCTGACAGAATCGAAAGAATTTGCTGTGCAATTACTGACAGTACTTCAATGTTAATACGATTAAATTCATCAAAACAGCCCCAGGCACCAGACTGTGCTAGTCCTAAATTAACAATAATGCTTATTTTGTTATTATGTATTAAATTATTACAATTATTTTTTGTTAAAAATTAATTATCTCTAGATTAAGTTAACCTTTATTATTTTCCTTAATTTAGTAATTCATAATGTCAGGTAAGGTGCCATCATGAATTACTATTGTTGGTCCATCATAATCAGTCAGTAGTTCGAAAGAAATAATATTGAAGTATCTCAAACCATTAATCCTAATATGGTAGTGTACTATTTTTCTTAGATATTACATGGAATAAAACAAAAAGCCCCTCATGTCCAAACACATATTACCTATTATTATGAATTTGGTAAAACCCAAATTAAAGAAGCCATGATGATTGCATCAAATATTTAGTTTGGCGACACCTCTCTGATTTTCAATCATAACAGTAGATTTTCTTTTAAATCCATAAATTGTTACAAATTGTGTTCTTAAAGTTTATTTTTGTTAAAAAGAATTAGTTAACCAGTGGTCCAACCATTAAGCTTGTAAAAATCTTATAATTAAAGATATTTAAAATAGCATTGACGAAACTGAGGTACTGGTGCAACATCTGACTAAAAACCTAGCTTTTAAACTCCCACCTCTATCATTGGTGGTACAAATAGGAGATATTTAATGAAATTATGAAACCACCAATGGTTCGACATGTTGAGCTGTCTTAAAAAACATAATTGGGAGTTTAAAGGGCAATTTGTTCGTAATATGTAAACATGCATGTTAGTAGAGTTTGTTATTTCAATTTAAAGTTTGTTAAGTAACACATCCTTCACAGATTTCTATAAAGTTTTACTGTATTTATATTCTCCTATTGTACTCTACAAGAAAAACAAAGGAGAACTTGTAGCACAACAATATGTTGTGCTACATATGAAATATCTGTGAAACAACAGTTATAAAAGTGGAATGAATTACAAATTTTAATGTTGATCCATATTTAAATAGATTAACAAGGGGATGAAATTATAAGATATGTAACATTATAAATTATTCTAGTACATATTAGGGTTTGATAAGAGTGTTCAGAGTAACAATTAACTTTTATCTGTAGTTTGATAAAACTGGATGGCCAACAGTAATGAGATGGTGTTTAGTTCTTTGGTCTTCAGGAGGATATCTGATACTAATCTAATAAAGTATTAATTATTAAGAAAATAATAATCATTGGTATGTCAACAGGCATGAACAGCTCAACTATCTGATGCTGGTGAGATTGTTGAACTGCACTGAAATCATTTGAATGTACCCTGTCCAAATCACATATCGCGCAAATTGGAATTTTAGTTTCACACATACTTATACAAATTGTCTAAGTCAAATGATGTTCATGATATGCTGCTTTTGCAACAAATTTGCATCAGTTTGATTAAGTCATTGGAAACTGTTTACAGCTTCTATAAATAGAGTTGATCATTGGTTTTCGCATTAGCGAGTTATATTTAGAAGTAGCATGTAGCTAAAAACCACAGTGTATAGAATTCATTTAATTTGCTGATTTTGTTAATTGATGATTTATGCTGTTGCTCTTAAGCGTTAGGTCATGACAGTTTGTACAATAAATAGCATTTCAAGGGAATATAAGTATACTGAGATACATTTTTTTTTAGACTTCATTAACCAGAATTATATGATTAATTGTAATTATTACCCAGGGGTTAATAACAAAAGATATGGTTTCTATTGGAACAGATATGAATAATTATTTCATCTTCAGTCAAAACAGTAAAATTACACATGATCTTGGAATTTGAAATTCTTCTCCAGTTTTGATTGAGGTCAGAGTTCAGTGATAGCGATATTAAAGTTTATTAATATCCTGTCGGTATCTTTTATCTCCAGTGTTTAAAAATTTTTTTTTTTTCTGCAATATTAGTAAAAAATAATGTAGGTGTACCTACATCAAAAAAATTTATATTATCACACACATGTACAATTTGTGAAACTGATGACATCATGTGCATCTGTTAAACTGATTTACAAAGCTCAAAATCAAAACATCACCAGAAAGTAATTAACTTTAAAAACCTAGAAAACTAAGCCTTGGAGTAATAATTTAAAAGCCAAATTTAAGATGTACATTAACCTTACTCTCCAAGGTTACGTGGTTAAGCACTTATCATAGAATATTTTACTCACACATTAAAAAAACAATCACATAATGGAATTACTGTTTACAATCTTCTTTACAAGCAATAATGCAAGCTTCCTGAGAAAAAGCAGATTACAAAGAATTTGTATCATAATTAAAAAAAGGAAAGGAATTATATTTTTAATTAATTTGTTAACTGTATACACAGAGTTCCGTAGATCATGTTTAATTTCTATTAACAAGATTGATGGAAAATTTCTTTCTCATTAATTTTCAATCTAATTAATACCAATAAAAAATATAATAAACTAAACTTATTACAAATATCTGAAAAATCTTACCAGCAAACATATGTCCCATGCTCTTGTAATCAAGTCCTTCAGAACAGTTGATAACAATTACATAATAAGCTAAAGACTTTCCTAAATCTTTAACAGTCTCAGTTTTACCAGTTCCTGCTGGCCCTTTTGGACTTCCTCCTCTGTGTAAGTGAAGTGCTGTAGTAAGAGTAATGTAACATCTGTAAAATATTTTAAAAGCGACTTCAAATATACAATATATTTTTTTTATTTAGATAAGCTTCAAAATATTTACAGAAATTACTATTCAATGAAATTAAAATTGTAATATTCTATTAAAAAAAGAAAATGTTAAGAAAATATTAAGTGTTTTAGTGTGTACATTCTTTTGCTACTGACACTGGTTTCTTCTGGATACTAAATTCAAATTATTCATCATATAAGACTAGAATAAAAAAGTGACCATTTCTATCTACATTTTTTATTAAGCAGGCAAACATGCAGTTATTATTGGAAAGTTACTATTGCCCAATATAAACTCATAACTCATATATCTCTGTGCTGGTCTTCTAACAAAACTAAATTGTAAAAATACCATATAATTTTGAAATAAAACTAAATCAGAATTTATAAAACATATAAAATAACAAATGACATTTGAAATATAAATCATGAAAGGAAGGGACATCAAAAAACTGAAACTTTATAAAATGAAAATTAGAATATAAATCTATTAAAAAAATTAAAAAAATAAATAATCAAGATATTTATTTTAATAATAATCATGAAGGGAGTGTAACAGGCTTTCATACAAAATAAAACAATAAAATTCAGATAAAAGCCTGATTAAAAATTCTGAAAAGTTTTTCTTATGTAAAAAAAAAAAAAAATAAAAAAATCAGCAAGAAATTATTTTGTCCCAATTTTCAAAAATATTACAGACTTACTGGTAATTCTATGTCTATTACATCAAAATTTAATTATAAATTGTAATTCCTTTATTACAATGGAATACTTTTTCTTTACTAACAATTTCAAATATGCAAGTTGTTTTTAATAAAGAACTATGTTCAAGAACACTGAAGAAAACTGAAAAGAATAAAAAGTTAAATAAGAATAATGTGAATGATTCAAGAAGATTTTTGTAAGTGAAATTAAGCCCAACAAATGACTTACTTTATGGTAGAACAATAATACTGGTCTACAAAAAAACTGACTTTTTTTTGTAACATCATTGAAATTATGTGTTTCTAATTGATTTTGCATCAGGAAATAAAAAAAAAAAAAAAATAATTGAAAATAAAGCTGCAATAAGCATATCATAGTGTATGAAAAAAAAGGTTTTAAATAATGTTCTGGGTCTCAGTAGCTTTGGAATTAAATTGCCATGTTCTTTGTGTCTTGATGGTATTTATTTGCGCACCAATATGTCAAAATTTTCCAAAAGAAAGCAATACATAAGAATGAAGAAAATTAATTTTTAATGACATTCCTCTCATGGCATTAAGACTTAAAAAGATTCTTGTATTTAGTTCTCTTCTTATTTGTTGTAAAAAAATCCTGTACAATCTTCACAAATGATTTCCATGCTGCTAATTTTTTTTTTTAGTTTTCCTTCAAAAATAGGATCATGAATCGTTTTCCAGGTCCTGTAAATATAGATCTGATTCACTTAATTGTGAAAAATGTTCTCTTAAATGTCTGTGTAGCCTTCTTCTTTATCCAAATTTTACAACATTTCTTATCAATCCTAACTTAATGTGATGCAGAAGGAGATGAATCTTTTTGGGGTTAAACAAGAGATATTTTGATAATCTGGTTCTGAAGTTCTCTTTGGTTAGGATTTTTTTATCAAATTCTATGTGATGTTTTGCTATCTCATTAAACATAAATATTGGGATTGTTTGTGAAACCACCTTGACGACTCAATAATATAGGCACAGCCTACAAATCCCCATAAATTTGCCAGTTAAAGTGTTTACAATTAATAGTATTCAGAATGGCATCTTTGTTATAACTTTATTTCACTGAAACTGAATAAGCAATAGGAACAGATACCTTCTTCTTTCAGTTGTAGACTAAAACTGCTTTTAGGCTGTATTTAGATCAATCAATAAAAGGGCATGTTTTAATTTTATATTGTAAAATAACATTCAACAAGTCGGAGCGTGGAATGTTAGAAGTCTAAAACAGGTTGGTAGGTTAGAAAATTTAAAAAGGGAAATGGATAGGT
>JAAAKQ030214076.1:0-11584 GCA_010016005.3 Zanna intricata | reverse complement strand
CGGGGGGGGGGGGGGGGGGGAGGGGGGCGGAGGGGGGGGGGGGGGGAGGAGGGGGGGGGGGGGGGGGGGGGGGGGGGGAGGGAGGGAGGGGGGGAGGGAGGGGGAGAGAGAGAGAGAGAGAGAGAGAGAGAGAGAGAGAGAGAGAGTTGAAAATAAAAGAGTGAGCAAACAAGTACTACTAGGTAAGCATGAGTGAAGATTTCAAGTCTTCTTGGTAGCAAGATCTTCCTCTTCTATATAATTAAATAAACAGGAAAAGGAAACTTATCAGAAGATCTGGAAGAAATTAAATTAAACTGAAGTGGTAAACATTAAGCTGTGATTTCATCTGATTGCTTACTTTGATATGTTTCTTTTAAAGGTAAAGCAATATCAGTACATTCAAAAACATACGTTTAAAATCCTTTAAAATTTAATTTAAATATAATTTTGTTTTCTTTTACCTTATGCAGGAATCAGGAAATGAACTTATTTAATGAAATGAAAATAAAAGTTATTCAGTGAAAAAGTTTATAACTAAAAATATATATATCTAATTATATTTCTTTCTATTGAATTTTTTTCATCAAAAGAAACTAAATTTCAGAGAATTTATCTATTTTTAGTATTAAAATTTATTTTTTTTTTTAGTGATGTATCTATGTTAGGCAAAATAACAAAAATTTTTGTAATTTTACAGATATAATATATTAGTTTCTGATAAGAATGGTATATCTATCTCAAGAATTGTAAGATCTCATGCTATGCTTGTAAAGGAAATTTTGGAGAAAAGTGTCTCAATTGCCTTCTTCGTAAAGCTAAAATTAAAAAGTGATATTTTGTTTATTCTGTTACAATTTTATTCTATAAACACTTGTTTATTCTATATTTTTATTATTGTGACTAGTTCTTTTGATAAATACATATATAGAAAATGTGATTTATATATACCTCTGCAAGAAATTACATTAAATATTTGTACATTCCTTCTACTCAACTTAGAAAATTTTAATAATACTAATAAAAACTGCTTTAATCCCATCATTTCCAAATAGTTTCTGATCTCCGTGGCAGAGTGGCCTTTCATCTAGAAGTTCCGGGTTTAAATTCCCGGTCAGACATGGCATTTTTAATATGCTACAAAATTCAATTTCCATCTCCCCATTTACAAGCTTTAAGGCTTCGATGGTGATTAATGAATTAATTCATCAAGGGGACCCAACTGAGCTGGTCTAGTGGTTAATGTGACATCGCAAATCAGCTGATTTCTAAGTACAGAGTTTTAAGGTTCAAATCCTAATAAAGGTAACCTTTACTAGGGTAAATCCATATAAAAATAACTATTTTTATACAGATTTGAATACTAGATTGTGGATACCGGTGTTCTTTGGTGGTTGGGTTTCAATTAACCACATTTCTCAGGAGTGGTCGACTTGAGATTGTACAAGACTACACTTCATTCACATTTATATATATCATCCTCATTCATCCTCTGATGTAATACCTTAAGGTAGTTTCAGAGGCTAAAC
Organism: Zanna intricata; assembly: GCA_010016005.3. Taxonomy (NCBI): domain Eukaryota; kingdom Metazoa; phylum Arthropoda; class Insecta; order Hemiptera; family Fulgoridae; genus Zanna; species Zanna intricata. The sequence continues at coordinate 10,076 of JAAAKQ030214076.1, read as the reverse complement.
AGAAAAAGAGAAGAATTCATCAAGTGGAAAAAACAGCCCTAAAGTAAAGTTATGAATTGGATAAAAAAAATTTCATTATTTGATTTTCTTGATGAAGAATTAAAATAAAGTGAGAGGTAAGTCAAGGCTGTTTGAGTAAAATTTATCATAAGAATTTCAACACATTTCAGTGACATTGAAGTATTAAGATTGTTATGAAATTATTAAACTAGTAGATTAATAGTAGAGTACAGATTATTACTAATATTGTTAGTAGTTAGTAGTATGATAAATATAAATGCTGAACTCATAATTCAATATTAACAACTTTATTTTCAGGAATGCAAAACAACTTTTCACATTTCTTGTCTTTCAAAACAAGCAGCATACAATTTCCATTTACATTTTTAGAATGTTCATACGCAGACGGACTGAGATTAGAGGTCAATTTAAAGATTGAAATACATTGTCTTACATTCTTTTTTATTTAATTTAAGATACTTTAATATTTTAAGTACTCATTTACTAAAACAGAATATTTTCTAAAATGAAATGATTCTTGCTTTCATTTATAAATATAATAAAAATATTTTTCTACCAGATTTCTGCCTGTTTTATTTCTAACAAGTATCAAAGTTCTTAAACTCTTTTTCATGTTCAGATGATTTTACTCACATGGATTTTCTCAGAATTAAATTCTCTTCAAATTGTTTTGCAAAATTTTATTCTATCTGGCAATTTAATGAAATTATTTTATGTCAAACCCAAAAAAAATAGTGTTTTGTGACCCCAATTTTTTGGTGTTTTACAATAATTTTATAAAACAATTACTAGCGATATAATTCTGGGAACTATCATTCAATCTTTCAGCTCAAAAAATTTAGCCAATTTAAGTTCAAAGAATTGGAACTATGGCTTCATTTTACTCTTGGAACAGAAATTGGGAAAAAAATTTTTTTCAAGTATAATTCATAAACAGTGTTTCTGAATCAATGTTTATATGAATGCTTTTCTATACTTTCACTAATTGAACGTAACCTGAAATACTTTGTATTTCTTTGTGAGATATGATGTATAATGAAAGCTTAATTGAAACTATAAATGTTATCTATTTATGTGATTTGGTAATAATTATTATTAAATTGTAAAAGTTATATAAAAATAAGTGATTTCTTAATTAGTCTAGGAAAAAATTATCATACCTGTCAATGAAATGTGGTGGAAATGCTGGAGCAGGCAATGGGGCTGATGGGTGATCTTGTCCTAAAACAGAAAAAAAATCAGTAATTAGTACATCTGTAATTCTTAAAATTACAATTATAATAATTACTGCTGTAATTGTAATTTTGACCGATTAACAACTGCCATTCATTGCTCACACACATTCTCAAGTACACATGCATACAAACATACATTTTTTTTCCAATACATAATATACATACATTTGATTTTGATGGTTAATTTATCATATAATCTTGAATTTTTAATGTAGAAATTTTTTACCATATGAAAATTGACTAGGTTGGCCAGGATTTTATTTTAGACTTGCTGGGTGAGATAATGAGTGGTTTCTATTTTAATATGGGCGATCAAATTTTCATCAAAGGAAATAAATAAAAAAATATTGTAGAATGATTTATTAGAATACTGGTATTAATTTTTTAAATAAAAAATCAGATCAAATCAAATTTATTAAATACAAAATTTTAAGTGATGATTTCAGCATTTTAATAATTTCATTTGTTCTTAAGTTTCAGAACTTAATAAATTTGATTTTTTCAATGCCAACAGTCATGGACAAAATAAAAACAGAGCAAACTAAAAATTTCAATTGATTTAATTTTGAAATATTATCACAAAATATAGTTTCAAGTAATAAAATTAAAAAAAAACCTTTTTTTATCACCGTAACCATTTGAATATAAAATTACTCATAGTTATTATTTTTTTGTTTAACCTGTCAATAATGCAATAGTACTAAAATATAATTAATTGTTTATATTCTAAAATAAATAAATAATATTTATTATTAACAAACAGAATACATGTACAAAAATAATACAAATAATTGTGTTAACTGGCACATGGGTATACTGAAATAATTGACAAAAATAAGTTTAAAAAAAAGACAAAGAGACTTTATATGGATTAATTAAGTTTTTTTTCACAAATTCTTTATATGTTGAAAGTGTTTTAATTGCAATATTTTCCAGTAAAGAAACAAAAGGTCAATTTTTTTAAGAGAGAGAAAAAAGAGAAAAAAATAAAATATGGTGAGGAAGTGTGAAGGGGTTAGCTAAAAAAGGAAAGGATTCTTTTTTTTTTTTTTTTAAAGAAAAAGGTAATTACTGAGCTTTGGTCTTTAACTTTCACCTTTTTCTGTTTGAAAAGTTCATTATTATATTCATATGGACATTTTTTACTTTTAACTTCTGAGAATAAAAGGCGATATATTTCGGTAAAAAATAAAAGGCAATTACTTACTTAATTCGCTTTTTCTTTATACATTTCTTCAAAGAAGAACTAAAAACCTCTTTTACTGAACTGTAAATGGTTTTACTGAAAAGTTAAAACACGATAGTTCCGTAATATTTGTTTCGTGAAATTTGAATAAGTACTCATATAAACATTAAGTGATACTTAAAGAAAATCATTCATTGTTGAAAAAATTTCACCACATAAGCTACATAGGACATAACATTTTCTATTTTCTAACATCAATGGTGCAATTGTGATGCTATTCTGAAAATTATAATATATTTAATTAAAGTTTTTATTAATTTGAAATATTTATCTTCATTATAATTTTCCTTTATCAAATAGCTCTTAAAAAATAAAAATTTTTAATTTATGAATAAAACATTAATCTGAATTTTTTTTATATCAATTAATTTTTTTTTTACTTTATTATTTTTCATGCAAAATTAAACATTTATACTTTAATTAGGTATCATTCTGAGTTGCTTTTGTTTCCTAGAAGAGAGGGATGCACATGAACAAACATTTTTCTCACCAAGGTTTAGGTAACTGTTTCAAAGGTGTAAAAAAAAACACACAAAAAATATTTGACTCATTAAATAAGAAATGAGATAAAAGTGTTCTCTGGATGGAATTGTGTCACTTTATTTAGTTTATTACTGTTTGTATATTTCATAATGTTCATAATTGTTAAGATGTATTATTTATGTGAAGTTAGTATTTGACAACCACCTCAATTTAATAGATGGTTGATTCACTGATTTTGATAATAACTTTGAAAAGAGTGTAAAGGTATTTCTTTATTTATGTATAGAAACATATATGCAAAAAAGAACATGTGTCCTTTAGTACACATAATACACATAAATGCTGTGTATTTTTTCAATGTGGAATATCTTCCACATTGTAAAAATGTGGTAAAAAAAATATATGTGATTTTCTGATTACATTTTTAATATGCATCTGCCTAATTACAAAAATCATTAGTATTAACATCAATATGAAAACAGCAGCACTGTCACTGAAGACAACTCTAAGGGATGACTGAACCCATTTTGAAGTAAGCTTTTTAAAATTATTTTATTGTACAATTTGTTGTTATAAAAGTTAAAATTTTAAATAAATATCATTGTCAATCATCATAGATAAGAAAATTGCAAATTTATTAATCAATTCAGTTTCAGTACCAAAATATTGAAAGATAAATTTAATACATACAAATTAACCTAAAAATGGAAATGAATTAATTTAGCTGCCATTTTCTGTGTTTATATTTTTGATGATGTAATGATCAATTCGAAAAGATGCAAACTGAACATCATTATTTATGAATTACAATACTAGGAAGTAAAAAAGTTTAAACAAATGAAAGGGAAGAGGTATAATGAAGTAGATTATAAACAAATTCATGCGTTTAACATGGATGTATTTAAATTACTACATATAATGATTATAGTTATTATTATTATAAATTGAATTTCAACAGGCCCTTAAATTTTTTGACTGATTAAAAACTTAAAAAATAAAAAAAATAATTCATAGTGTTATCAGGAAACAGAAATAACATTCTTTTTTTTTTTAATCAATAAAGTGATAGTAAAGTATAAGATAATATAAGTAGTGAACATCTCTACAGTGTGTAATATTTAATTAAAGTTTATTTAAAGAATGGAAAACATTTTATACTAAATTATAACTTAACTCCTAAATACCGCAAGGAATGTAAAAGTTAAAAATGTTTTAAACATTTCATTAATCATTAATATTATTATTACTGACTGAAAAATATGTTTTTAGAATATTTAAGAATAAAATAAAATGTTGTAATTCAAATTTTATAATTAAAATTTTTAAGTTTTCCCTTGCATATTAAATAATCAAGATTTCACTTCAAATTGTTATTTATTTCAAAAGTTACTTTTAACTGACTGGGCTGTTTCGTTTGATATAAATTCTCTATTCCCTCACATTCGAAACAAAAATCAAAATATTTGTTATATTCTCTAGCTAATTTGTTGTTTTAAGATTTATCTTTCCTTGTAATTTCTTATACTTTATTATCTAATAAACTGACATTTGTTTCATTAAAGTTGTCATAGTTGCATATACTTTGTTTAGATTAATGATGGTAATACAAAATATTTCCTTTTCGAAAACAATATAACTGCTCACACACTACAGGCAAGCTGTGGTCCCTTTGTGGATGACGCAAGGGGTTAATGAACAGTATTTTCCTGTTGCAGATGAGGAAATTCATTCTCCTAAAGATAGTTCTGGAGAAGCTCGTTAGATCGAGTACGTTGGCTTAAACAAGATACTTCTGTGGCTAGATTATGTAAGGCAACTCAATGTAGAAACAGTTTAGCTCCATGATTTCATTACTACCTGGAACACCTTAAAGGCCAGGACTTTATTGCCATTACTGCCAGGGATGGCCCAGTAAAGAAGTCATAGCAGGGTGCAGTGCAGCGAACTGGGTCTCTCAATAAACTAGGCTCGGACATCACTAGAATCACCGTCTAGGTAGCGGGAGGACTCACAAAGGCAGCTATAAACTCTGCTGCCAACTTCAGCTTTGGAAGAGATGAGCTGCTGTCCTAGCAAGCCAATTTCAACACAGATATCCAGATAAATCTAGAATTACGAGTATATTATACTTATTGCTGTACTACGGGAGTAATGCACAGCTCCTCTCCGGGAGCACGAAAATTCGCACCACGCTTCTCCTAGTCCCGGGACTATGGGAAGAAATCGTTGTAGGACAAGACTAGCTGACTGAGCAACAAGCCGTACTTAATTTCCGTCGTGGCTACATTCTTCTTGGCAGGGAAACCCGCAAAACCGTTTTTTACCATGAGGACTGGAACCTGCAGCATTAAAAGTGGATTAGTCAGCAGTGAAACGTACAGCACCTCCTGAGGTGAAGACAAGACTGAAGACAATGTTGAAGCGGCACCAGGGAGTATTTTCCAGCACTCCCTTGCATCCTACTTGGTCAGCAATACATGACATCCGACTTCGGGAAGGAAGCTGAACGGCCTTTACCGATATACCGGTACAGCAAAGAAAACAAGCGAATTCTAAGAAAACATGTCGAAGAGATGCAGGAGGTGATAGAGTCATTGATTTAGCCATATAATTCTTCAGTGGTCATTGTTACGAAGACTCTTCACCTTTTTGTGTAGATTTCCGGTGATTGAATAACATCACTGAAGATACAGATTCACCACTGCCATTAGATTAACTATTAAAGACCTGTGAAGCATTTGTGTCTTCTCGACAATCGGCCTTAAAAGTGGCTGTTGGCAGATACCACTAGAGGAATTGGCTAAACGGTTTACAGCTTTTTCAGTTCTATACAGCGGCCGAACCAGTTCCGAGTTATGTCATTTGGCTTGAAAAATATATCTAAAATATTCCAGCATCTAATACTGGACATTCTCCGCCAGTGTTGCCGACTGTACCTCGACGACATCACAGTGGTAGTTGTAAACAATGATTTCCCTTGTGCCGTTTCAACACTGTCTCCTGTCTTATTTCACCTCAGACACCCTGAGGTGCAATTCTGAAGAGCTTTATAAAAAAAAAATTTTAAAACGCGGTACTTTTCATTGCCAATCACTCCTGATTTTATGCTGCAGGTTCGGATCGCTCGAACCAAAAAACGGTTTTGCGGATTCCTTGCCAAGATGGAGGTAACCATGACTGAAATACAGCACGGCTTGTTGCTCCGTCAGCCAGTCGTGTCCTAGGACGATTTTTTTTCCCGAAGTCCAAGAATTCTGAACACTTACGCTACTTTAATCTGGGTGCTGGGAACGCCTAAAATTTTACCATCTTATGTGCTGCTTGGCCAAGTACCAATTTATTCGAGATGAGGTGTCATTCTTGGGCCATGAAATCACACCCACTGGTAATATTCCGCAGCAGCAATACCTACTGGCCATCATCGAGGCCAGTCAACCATTATCGAGACCCAGTTTCCTGGGTCAAGAAAAGAGCTGTACAATTTTCTCGGCATCTATAACTGGCTGCGAGAACATATACAAAGATTCTCAGAGCTTTCCACGTCATTCGCTGACCTGCTACAGGAGAAACACTGGAGAGAGACATTGCACAGCAATCCTTCGAAGCTGGTAGGTAGGCTTTCAGCCGTTGAAGTTATCTCGATCAGATCCAGAGCTTTCTAGAGTACTGCAAATCGACGCTAGCCGGCAAGGTCTGGAAGCTGTTCTTTACCAACAAGTCAAGAACGGAAAGCGAAGAGTCATCTCGTATGCCAATACGAAGCTCTCAAACTCTGAGAAGAAATATCTCTGGAATGAGCTTGAATGCCTTGCCCTAGTGCGAAAATCAAGCGCTATCGACCGTACCTGGAAGACCAAACTCTCATTCTCAGAACGGACAAGTCTTTGATATGGTTAAGGCAGGCAACCGAGCAGAAAACAAAATATGCTTACTGGTTCAGAGTTTGAACCGTTTCAAGTTTACACTAGAACGCTGTCCTGGTCGAGAGAATAAACTTGACAAACATGTTGTTAATAAAACCGGGGTTCTCTTAACAACAAGAAGAAAATACTAGATGTTATAACATGTTAACATGTCTGAAGAAGAAAATACTACAACGGGGCGAGAGGAAGATAGATACACTCGAGTGCACGCGGCCAAGAAGAGAGTGGAGCAGTTATATCCGAACTGGAAGAAATTGTTGCCACTTCTTTTTTCAACAGTTGCGGGAGGCACAAGAAACCGATCCAGAGTGCCAACTCTTTACGCTAGGATCCGAATTCTTCCTCCGACACCTAGCTCACAAGGAACAAAGACGGCATCGTACGAAGAGCAGGACAAAGCAATAGGGCTGGATCGCCAACAGGAGTGTATATATCCCAACGGGAGTGTATATCCGAACCGGCAACCAACAACATAATACATCTTACGAAGGTCCATTGGCTGTTTTAGGTAATGAAGAAAATGTTATGCTAAAAGAATAATAAAATGATTCGAAGTGCGGCTGTTGCTACCGTGGCACCAAGCATTAAAAATGGTTTCGTCATTTATAACACTATAATCTTGTATAATAAGAAATATAAGTCTCTTTTTAAATAAGAAAAGGGTATTATCTGATGCTAATTTATCAAAATTATATATACTTCATTATTCTAGAGATAAGAAAATATTTTTCAATAATAACAGACAATATTTACATAAAATATCCATAACTATAATCTTTTATCAATACTGTCAATAAAAATTATAATACACATGCGGATTTTCCTGCACAATAGAATGTCAAACAAAGATTAAAAACATCAATGCAAATAACACTAAGTCGAGTGATAAGCTACGCTAAGCAATGAGTCGAGTGAAAAGCCTAGATATATTAGCTCTGGGTGATTTGGAGCGTAACAAACTACTAAATAAATTACATGATGACCAAATCGCCTACTTTATATGTTTTTTTAAATTAAAGCAACACACACACGCACGCGCGCCCGCGCGCGTATATATATATATATATATAAATTCATTTAGGTGGAATTAACTCATCCACAAACGCAAAAAACACAAGCATATCCTTCGAAACTCCATGATCAGAATCTAATAACAAATAATTTTTTGATGAATTTCTAAAAAAAAATGTTGGGTACACCATTTTGATGAAATTTATATGAGGCCAAAGAGAAAAAATTCTTAAAAAAAAAGTGGTTTAAACATATTTAATCGTTACGAAATAATCCGTGAACATCACCTAAAACTATAAATAAGAAACTGGTCGAATTGAGAAATTCCTCCTTTTTTGAAGTCTGTTAAAAACGATATAAAATTTTTATATAAAAATAATCTTTTATATCAGAATTTTTTCAAAATTCTTTATTAAAATATGACCTAATATCATTTTTAATTCAACATAACAATATTAGATATTTAAATGTGATGAAATGAAATTATAATTAATTATAATTAGTTTGAAAATTAGCGTTTTATATATATATATATATATATATATACACGTGATTGTGATACATTGTATCTGATATGATACTGCTAAGCTGAGAATGTATCTATTACGGGTTAATTACAGTCTAAAATAGATTATAGTCAGTCAACGCCCTTATCCAATGACTAGCATGGGAATTAAGCTTAACGGGTTTTAACTGAACACACAGATATATAATATATATACATACACCCATGTAATACAATGAGCTGATGCGCAGTCAATGTATAGTACAAGGTATAATATCAAGTCATCATATAGGTATAACAATATAATAGTTTTAGTGTTCAATCAAATAACAATGCATCTGTTGTAATATATTCGTGCTATATCGACTTGTGTAATGTAGACCTAAGTACATTATACGGTTATATACGTACGTATGGACGTTGTATAAAATCATATATTTAAAGTTTAAAATAAAATTAAAAAATAAATTGAGAGCCATATCCAGCCTCCAACAATCCTCATCAAATTAAATCTCCTTTTAATTTCGATTAGTATTTTAATTATTAAATAACTGTCAAATATAATTTCATATTTTCTTTCTATTTATTATTTAAAATTTAGTTATATTTCTGTGGAAAACAAATTTTGATTTAACTTCGATCGTCGAATAAAATGACTAATCCTTTTTTTTTAAATAAAATATATTGTAAGTATAGAAATATAAGATTATAAATTTATAATTATAATTATAAAAATAGATGATTTGAACCATAAAAAAAAATTCTGCATGTAAATTTACAGTAAATATATATATTTTTTTTGTTTCATAAAAGAAAATGAACTGCTTATATTTCCTACATTAAAAAAAGTAATGAAATAATCTTTGTAAAAAAGCTGACAAAGAGTTAATAATAGTCTGCTACTTAAAGGAAAATTATTTTTAATATTTAAGTACTGCTAAAGAATATGTTGAAAAAAGCCGGAAAAAAATTATTGCATGACTTGCCCGGCTACGCCAATCAAATAGAACTTGATAAACATATAACTTTTATAAAATAAAGTATAATTTCATGAAATTAATGAAGAAATGTACCTCTTACTTTGGGTCTGGAATATAATATAAGTGCCAAGCTACTTTAATTTTAATTGTTCTTTAAGTGATGAAGAAAAATAAAAAAAAAAGTTAATTTTAATAAAAAAAAAATATATAAAAAATAAAGAGCCAAAAAAAATTATTTGTTAAGAGGTGGGAAATAGATTTGAAGAAAAACGTTTCTAAACGTATTCATATATACTTAAGTTTAATGAAAATACTCAAGTAAAATTTCCTTTAAATCTTATACACCTTTTAATAAAAGCTAAAGTAAGAAAAAGAAAATTTTCAAAACCGTTTATTGCATTTTATTTTAGGTCCTAAAATTAAAAAAAAAAGAAGAAATTGTAGACATCTCTTGATAGCTTTAAATATGAAGTAAAAACGTTTTGAACAATATTTTAACGAGGTAGAGCAAAATAACAATAAACGTACAATTTAAATTTTAAGAAGTAGAGTTGATTTTTTGAAAACAAGATTATTTATTTATATATATATATATAGGGTGTATCAAAACTGCACAGCAATCTCTCGGAAACGGATTCTATATCTAAAAATAAGAAAAAAGTTTCCAATAAA
>JAAAKQ030214065.1:0-11584 GCA_010016005.3 Zanna intricata | reverse complement strand
TTTCAATTAACCACACTTCTCAGGAGTGGTCGACCTGAGATTGTACAAGACTACACTTCATTCAGATTCATACACATAATCCTCATTCATCCTCTAAAGTAATACCTTACGGTAGTTCCGGAGGCTAAACAGATAAAGAGTAAAGTTCGAAACAACAAAGTAATGTTTACCTCAACTGTGTAGGAAATCGTCTCGTTAGATGAAAATTTACGATTGTAATTATTTATAAAAATAATTTTAATTTCATATTGCAACTTTAATATTTTTATCAGCTGTATAAATTTTTATTATATATATATAAACACACGTATATATATATATATATTCTTTTTATTCATGCCATTTAAATACTTTCCGTTTATATATAATTGTTCTGTTTACTTGTTTAAGTTGTGGTTTTAATTATGTAATAATTGTTGAGTGAATAATTTCTGAAAGTTTAATGTGAATTATGATTCGATTATGTAAAACCTTGATTTGCTTCGTAGTTTTTTAACAACAGATTCATCTACATAAATTTCTTAATAACATAAATTTTTTTTCACTACTAAATTTATAACTTAGTAAAGAAATATTATGCTGAGTTTTTATGTTTATTTGTTTCTTAGGTTATAATACAATTAATTTTTTATTTGTTTGTTTAATATTATTAGAGGTATTGATTTATCTGTAAGTCATTATTCTTTGGTAACTTATTACTAATATTAATTAGATCAAACCGAATTGAAGGCTGAAGGAAAAAATTAATTTGATTTAAGTAACTTATTTAGTATTAAATTAGTTTTTATGTTTGAAGTTTGATTCATACATCGAGCAAAGAAAATCTTTAATTTAAAAAAATTACTGTTCTTTTTAAAAGTATCAAAGTTTCAATTATAAATTTTTTTAAGTCCGGCCTTTTTTTTTACAAACGACTAAACTGGTTTCAATAATTATCAGTTTTCAAATATTAGAACTACCATATAAAAAAATTGTAATTTTACATGGTATAGCGTTTATCTTAAATGTTTCATACCTTTCTCTCTCTCTCTCTCTATATATATATATATATATATATATATATATATGTATATATATCTGTTTAGCCTCTGGAATTACCGTAATGAATTACTTCAGAGGATGAATGAGGATGTTGTATATGAATGTGAATGAAGTGTAGTCTTGTACAATCTCAGGTCGATCATTCCTGAGAAGTGTGGTTTACACCCAACCACCAAAGAAGACCGGTATCCACAATCGAGTATTCAAATCCGTATAAAAATTTTTATCTTTACTAGGAATAATTTTTTCATTCCTATAAGCTATTAAAATTCTGAATGGCACATTTTGATTCATACGCTGTTTAATGATTCGTCTCCCCTCTTTTCGCTGTTTAACAGATATGTTTGCATGAAAAAAAAATCATCAATTGGATTACAATTTTTTCCGTAGTGTTCAATTTATTCTTTTATATTAAACTATTAATAAATATTGTCAGCTGATTTTGTAATTATTTTAGATCTTTTTAGATTTATTTTCAGATCTTATCTATGTCAATCTGAAAGTCGGAAACTTTAATTTATATTGGGTTCAAATTTATTCATGTTATAAGATGTATTCTGTATGATGAAGGTTTCCGGTGCTTTAACATTGGATTTTATGAGCCACTCACTCTTCAGTCTCAGATTTACCTAGGCGATCCATAAATATTAGTGAATATTGTTCAAATCTATATATCAGTTCATAATATATATTTATTTATTTTTCCTATTATGTATGTTGCAATCTGTTCAACTAGTGAACAATAAGCAACCCATCGGGTTGTCTAGTGGATAACTCGTCATCACAAATCAGCTAATTTCGAATTCGAGAGTTCTAAGATTCAAATCCTAGTAAACACAATTACATTTATAAGGATTTGAATACTAGATCATGGATACTGGTGTTCTTTGGTGGTTGGGTTTCAATTAACCACACACCTCAGGAACGGTCGACCTATGAATGTACAAGATTACACTTCATTTATATTCCTACATATCATCTTCATTCATCCTCTGAAGTAATAAATTAAGGTAGTTCCGGAGGCTAAACAAAAAAAAGAGAGAGAATGAACAATGACATCTCATCAAGAGGGAGAATGAGCATCCCCCTCTCGACACGATCCAATGAGATGAAAATATATATGACACGTAAATGAGGTGTAGTCTTGTACAGATTCGCGCCGTCCATTCCTGGGACGTGTCATGATATATATGTATATAAACATTTTTTACTATGTAGACAGAAAACTGAAAAGTTCTATGTATACATTCTCTGCAATTTTTTTCTTCGCTCGCTTCGGCAGTTACGGTTAATGAATCTTTAATGTATTAAATGTGTTATCCGATTTTAGAGCGTATTCCACATTTTTTTATAATTAGAAAAGCATGGAAACAGTCCTACAATTACAAAATAATTGTATATTTGCGTCTTAAGAGCTCCGGGCGCATAGATGTCGTCGTGCGCCAAATTGAAATTTTTTTATAAAAAATAAAAATTACAACTATTTTACATACCATTACTTATCTGTCTGTGTGGTATATCGCCAAATTTTGCTGTGTTAAATAATGTTAGAAATCTATCACGAAAATATTTTAGCTAACGAACCTTTTCCGTGATATAAAATTCACGAGAGTAATTAAAAACCAAGAAATGTATAGACTATTATTTTAAAAAATATTGCTATGCATTTATTGTATTTAGTGATTTTTAACGTTTGGGATTTTTATTTCAATGAAATTATTTCACATTTTTAGTATAAATAATCTTTTTAAGAAACATTTTGTAGGACTTAAAACCTGCAAATATGTTAATCGGGATATAATTAATGAAGATAAAAATATTGTAGGGTAATCAAAAAAAAATTGTACGTGTAAGTCTTTTCGTGTTTTTATATAGTATGATTTTGAATTTTACAAAATTTTTATGTAGGAAGTTATTAAATTAAAAAATAGATTTTCGTAATATTCTATTTTTTCGCTGTGATTATTTTAATTGACATGATTGTTATTTTTTTCCTTTAATAATATTATTAGTCTAACATTCATAGTTTACGCGTTCCAGAGTACCTCCTATCTCAAAACTAGTGTCCTAAACGTGATAAAACTAATGGGCTTAGTAGGAAGTGTGCTAAAAGTAGTTTTGAGAATGAAGGTACTCAACTACGACGCATCAACTACGAACTTTAGAGTGACAATTCTGGGAAGGGCAAAAAATAAAAGTCAAATCAATTAACAAAACAAAAAAATGTATGATTAGTTTAAATATAATCAGTGCTTTATTTTACAAAAAAAAAAATTATAACGGTGTGTTAAACATTGTAATTAGCTTTAGACTAAAAAACAATAAATAGTTTAATTTCATATCAAATACGATTTGGCGTATGAATGAGATTTTTTTCCAATTGATATCAATATAATTGTGCAACGATTTTATATTTTATTGGAAGGCTGTTCTTAAATATTTGTCTATTACTTTTTTCTTAAATTTTTTCTGTGTAAATGAAAATCATTTTCATTAATTTTTAGAGGTATTATTATTTATATGATTTTAATAGTATAATTTTTAACTTTATTAAACAGTTATCTTATAAACTATTATAATACATTGATTATGATACAATCAGAACTGCAAATACGAAACGGTGGGAAATTTCGTACTGCATCTGTAAAACAATGCAACGGTTATGTACTTGCAATTGGAGATCAATATCTTAGCATTGTATACCATCTTGTGGTAATAAACTGAACTGTTAGTATATTGTCGTACCGCTAGATTGTGCACGCTATCCACCCATCCAATATCGTTTACTGCATATTGGACACCGGGTTCATTCATTTCTGTTCTAATGTAATTTTTTGTCAATGCGTCGTTTCTTTAAATTTATTTTACAAAGAAAATGCTTCTCCTAATACTTCAAAATTAATTATTAGTTAAATAAATTTAATATTTTTTATTTAAGGTCTTCTTTTTTTTATTTATTTATTTATTTTTTTTTTACCTCCGGAACCACCGTTAAGGTATATCTTCAGAGGATGAGATGAATGAATTGTAGTGTGTGTGAAAAATACCTTTCCTGACCGGGATTCGAACCCGGGACCTCCGGGTGAAAGGCTGAGACGCTACCACTCAGCCACGAAGGCCGGCAAAAGTTTTAAGGTTTACATAATTTTTTTTTTTTTTTTATTAAACTAACTCTATTCGTTAAATGAGTTTTATTTCTTAAATGATTAAGTTATTAAAAATTTTCAACAATATCCAAGCGACCACAGCTAATAGATTTTGTTAGGTGTTATCAATTAACCAGTTTTTTTAATGATAGAATTTATTAAATAAATGAGTTTCAAAAAATACGTTTTTCAAAATCAAAAAATATATTATGAGTTAAATATGTATAGGGTCTCAATAACGAGGGAAAACGTTTCAGCGGAAAATTATTTGTCAAAATAAAATTTACACATGTCAGTGAAATTCAGATGGTAACTTGACTGAACAATTCTGCAAACTTATTAAGTAAATGATGTTTTTACTTTTTTTACGTATTTAAAAAAAATAAAAGTGTAAAAATTCAGTTCTGTAGTATAGTATTTTTCTTAAGTAATATTTGAAACATGATTATTTTTGTAGCATGTCTGTTTACAATACGGAACTGTTTTTTTTTTTTTTTTTTTTACTTGATAATATACATTTTTTTCCATTTCATAGGATTTTCTCGTTTTGCTCATAATTTCGATAACATGGAAAATTATATATTTCACTACGAACGTACTGTTACGTTCATCGAGATTTTAAATAAAAATACATAATTCTACCACACACCAAGAGTTTTCTTAGGAAGGTATGAAAGTGTGTATAGCCTATACATAAAACCTACGTAGGTAAACATATAAATTTATATACTTTATATATTAATAATATATATATAATTTTTTTTTTTTACGTAAAATATGTCTATTATTTGCATTTATTGAGATTCCCGATTTTACCCGATAAGCATTTAAAAACTATAGCATTTAATAGTTGTGTTGTGGAGTTGAGATGCTTATTTTGTAATTTGTCAGACCAGAGTTTAGTTGGCTTACAAGTCCGTAGATAAAATCGCTCCTACCTAACCACCAAATCACACAAACTATAACTCAAATGAAAAAAACAATGCCGACCGCCTCGGGGGATTAGTAGAACTTCACTTTTCATCCGTAAGATTCCATTTCGAATCCTTGTCAGACTAACATTTTTCATTCGCCGGAAATATTCCTCACCCTTATTATTTTTACACATGCTGATGAGGTGAACTAATCATTAAAAGTATATTTTTTTAAGTAAAAAAAGTCCCTTTAAGAATTCCCGTGAACTTCCAACATAAACATGCAGAAGATTCGGGAATGTACCACTGGAAGTATTATCTACTTCATGAAATTTAAAAGTTACAGACATTATATTTTCATTACATTTTTAACCCATAGTAATTTTCTGTAGTAGATATTTTTTTCTTTCTCTGAATAGTTCACCTTTGAACATGTTAGATCATTTATTAATCTGCGTTCTCTTCTTCTGTTTTTCTATTTTCCATTACCTCCTAATTCTTTCTGATATTCTTTCCTTCATTTTTCAGGAAGTTCAGTTTTGTTGTTCTTGCGTTTTGGCGGTTCTTGGAATCGTTTATTTTCATCTTTTAATATTACCTTTAAAATTCTCTTTCTTTCTAATTTCTTCAGTTCTTTTAAGTCTTCTTGGACTTAAGTCAACTATTTACCTTTAGTTTTTTTTTAATTTGGAAGAAATCGAAAATTTAGTTAGTCTACTGTTATTCATTATAAATAAATGGGAATAAATTATAATTAGTATTTTCCTTATCGTTACTTTTTTTTTTTTAAAAAAAAAACCACAATTAAGTATATCTTCAGAGGAATGAGATGAGTGAATTGTAGCGTGTGTGAAAAATGCCATACCTGCCGGGATCCGAATCGTATCTGACATTTTAATCGTATCTTTTAATTTTAGTATAAGGTTTGTGTTATTTGGAATTAATTTAGCTGATTATTTTTAAATTTAAGACCTAAAATTTTATTTATAATTTTTCTTTTTTTTTCTTTTCTAGATTTTCTAATAGATGTTTGTTGCACAGTCTTAGTATTTGTGCTGCATAGACTATTTCCGGCTTCGTCACAGTTTTATAGTGTCGAAATTTTGAATTCCATGATAAAGATTGTTTGTTTGTTATATGTGTTTTTCGTTAGCTGAAAGTTACCGCTTTTTTATCTAAATAATTCCAAGTGATCCTTTTTTCGCTTATTTCCTTTATTATTTTTTTTTCTTAATTATACTAAGAAAATTCAGGCAGTTTTTATACATAGTAAAAATTATAGTTTTCTCAAACGCGATTTTTAGTTCCATTTTAGTAGCTTGTTTTTCTAGTTCTTAAATTTGTTGTTCAGCTTCTTTCCAGTTTTATTTAATAATGACGTATCAACAGCGAAAACTAAACAGTCGCTCAATCTCCAGTCTTATTCCACTATTTTTTATCTCTTCTCTTTTTCTGTTTAGCCTCCGGAACTACCGTAAGATATTACTTTAGAGGATGAATGAGGATGATATGAATGAAGTGTAGTCTTGTACAATCTCAGGTTGACCACTCCTGAGAAGTGTGGTTAATTGAAACCCAACCACCAAAGTACACCGGTATCCCGATCTAGTATTCACTATTTTTTATCTAAATTTTTGTTCCGTTTTCTAAAGTTTTGTTCCGTTATTTAAAAGAGCACAGTTAAAAAGTAAGTTCAGTTCCTTATCTTACACCGGTCTTGGTAGGAAAAGGATCAAATAATTATCCCAGAAATTTTATTTTAGAGCATGTGTTACTTAATGTTCCTTTGATTAAGTTTGCGGTTTTGTTATCTAATCTAATTCTGTTAATGTTGAAAAAAGTGTTATTCTGTCTGCCTAACTTTATACTTTATGAATAAAAGTTATAATAGTTCTATTTTGACATTTACATTATTCCATAATATTTTTGAGATTAAAGATTTGGTCTGGGCAAGATATATTTTTTCTAAATCCACCCTGATATTCATCCAGTTGAGGTTTGACACGATTAAGCCTTTGATAAAATTTTGAATGTAACTTCAGAAAGCTAAATTCCCCTTTAGTTATTTGTGTCTGCTTTGGATCCTTTTTATGAAATGGGTGGATGAGTGCAGTTTTTCAATCTTCGGGAATTTTTTCTTTATTCCATATTTCGCAAAATAATTTGACTAGGAATTCTTTATTTAACATTTATTAATTTTTAAGCACATTTATTATTCTTAAGTTCTTTAAATTTTGAACTTTATCCAAATCCGGAGGTGAGTAGTTTTCTGCGTTATGGTATAGTTTTATTATAATTTATAATTAAATAAAATAGACTAAAAGTTATTTTTATTCTTTATGCTCCTGTTAAATATAAGTTTGAAGAGTTCTGCCTAAATCTTCATCAACTAAGAAATAGCTTACACTCACTACAGTTAAAGTTTATTCTATTTATAGTACTTAACGTGATTGTAACTGATGGTATCTAAAGTTATGTTTCATTTACTTTAAAGTATTGATTGGAAGAAATTATATTTTTGATGCTGAACGTTTGGTTTCGATCCTTTTTTTTAGATTTACTGATACTATATAAAAACTTATATGCACGCTATGTTCTGTAATGTTTTATTTTTTGTTAAAGCCCATCTCTTTCCAAAAATGCTGTCTTGGCAGCTAAATATGACTTATTTTGGCTGCTATTGATTTATGATTTCTCATAAATAACTTATCATTATAAAATGTAAAAAAAAAAAAATCCTGTTATCCAGTTTTTTTTCTTAATATATATTTTTTTTTCTTTGCATACGTTTATTCATTATACTATTTTTTGTTATTTTATTTAGAAATTTTCCTTTTTTAATAATAAATTTCTAGTTTTTTTGGAGATTTTAATACTCATACACTTGATACATTTTTTCCATCGAATTTTATATCTTTATAGCGCCTGGTAATATGAGTCGGTCCATGTCTAATATAATTTTATTTTATTAACTGACGTCCCTGCAGATACGAGTTGCTATTCATTATTCCTAACTATTGATAACATAAGTTATCATTAAGTTTTAAGTTATAACTTATGATATGAGTTGTAACATAATTCATAAATTATGAGTTTGTTATTGACAAAAGTAAAATAAGAGCTATATGTATAAAAAAAAAATCTATTAAATCACTGATATCGAAAAACTTAATTGTCTGATAACGATAACTATGACACTATGAAAAAATTTTTTATATTTTCTAAGTTTAGGGCTCGGAAAAATATAGTAAATCTCTAACGGAGCATAATTTATGTAGTAGTTCAGAATATTATTATTTATAAAATAAGATTATTAATTGCGATTCACTTTTGGTTTAAATCGCCCTGCTTACACTTTGAGGTTTAAGCTCAAAAAATTAAAAATTATCACGTTTCTTGAAATTAAAGAAATAAAAGTTACGATACGTAAATTGGCAAAAAAAATTTTACATCAGACTATGGTTTTTCGATTTAATGAGGAAAATACTTACGTACAAACGCTGAATGTATTTTATAATGAGAAACATGGATTAGTTTCACGAATTTATGACTTCATATTTTATATTTAGATTACGTAATGGTATCTTAATGGTTTCATGATTGTAATGAATGACATTGCATGTATACATCTCATGTATTTATAAGTATGCTATCGATAACTCCCTCATGATTTAGTAGGTAAAAACGCTTTATTGTTTGGTATATATAATTATAATAAAACGTCGGACAGGATTGTAAGAAATTCCTTGGTTCGTGGAAATTTTCTAATGATAGTTTCATAGAAAATTTTCCTGTGCATGTTTATTATTGTTTATTAATACTGTCATTACCGGAAAATATAAAGATCACTCTTTTAGACCGCCGTCACCATTTTGCTGAAATATATATTACAGATAAATAATAAATTTTTAGTTTTTTGGTGATTTTTAATATTCATACCCTTGTGATACATTTTTCCATCGTATTTTTTTTCGTTCAGCGCCTGGTAATATAAATCGGTCCATGTCACAAAATGGGAATCCATGCAATATACGTACTCGTATATGTTCATATTCATCATTTAGGTATATTAATAAAAATAATTGCTTGGAATTAATTTAACTTATCAATTATATAATTATAATTTATATAACTTATATATTTATATGGTCAAAAATTATCAGACCTTGCCTCATAAAAATAAAAATACTTAACCTATAGAGTTCAATGCTTAACCTATGGAGTTCAATGACTTGTCCCCCTCAAAGAAGCCTACTTCTGATGCAATACACTTATCCCAGCGATCTTTCCATTATTAAAACTATTTTTCCAACTCATTTTTAGTGAACACAGTAAGTCCTCTTGTGGCATTTCTTTTTATTCTTTCTAGCTCTTCAAATTTCTTTCCTTTAAGCGGAGTTTATAAACTTTGGAAATGGTCAAAAATTGCAGCCGCCATGTCTAGTGATTAAGGAGCCTGCTGAAATTGTTTGAATTTTTTTTTCCAAGAATCTCTAAAAAAAAGTTGCAATTCTTGGGCTGGAACGTTGTTGTGATGAATTTTACTCTCACCATTTTCCTAAAGCTGTGGTCTCTTGCGTTGAACAGCATTTTTTACCTGACGAAAAACAGTTAGTAGTATTTTTTATTAATAACTTGTCCTTGAGGAGCATACTCGTAATGAATCATGCCTTGACAATAAAATACTCAACAATGCTTTGTGATCTCATAGGCCATAGGCTATGCCTATGATCCATTTTTCATCTCCGGTTATTTTTTTTTCAAAACATTAGAATCCCATCAACAGATTCCAACATCATATTTTGCAAAACTTGGAATAAGTTTTCCTTTTGTTCAGTTAAGTTTTGGTACAATTTTTTTCTTTTTTTTTTTTTTTTGCTACGCGCCACATTCCGATATCTTCTGTTAAGCCGATGTACTGAGCCAAATGAAATTCCTACTTCATCTTCAAGTTCTGTAGTTGTTATTTGTCGATATTCATCACTGTCTGTCGAATTTGCTAGATCTTTTCCTGATTTTTGCACGTAGAAGATTTGACAAAACGTTTGGCTATTTCCCCATAACTACAATAACTTGATTACCAAAGATTTTTTGAAGCTTCTTATTATCGCTACTCACGTGTAATCAAGTTTTTAACAAACTTTCACGCATATTCTGTGCTGAGCTGGTACACTATTTTGAACGGGAACGAAAATAATATAAGAAATACTCGGTAATTGTTAGTGTAATGACTGCTAAGTAGCAGCTGGCTGCAAAAGAGGGAATCATATGCAACCAGTCAAGGTCACATTTCACTCATTCACGACGACCTCTTCTCCTCTCGCGCTATAACTGAAATTAAACAAAAATTATCTTAATTTTTAGAATAAAGGCGATATATATTTTTTATTAAGAACGAAATAAAAAAATTACTTTACAGATTCAAAATATTTATAAAAAATTTCATTTAAAATAAATGTTCTTATATAACTATTTTTTTTTTGTTTTTTTTTTTTTTAAACAGGCTATCTTCTTTTCTTATTTTTTCTTCTTTTCCATATTTCCTGCATTTTCATCTTCTTTTCTTCTGTCCGTTTTCTTTTGGAGCATTTTCGACAAGAACCTTTCTATAATAAATTTCTGTAACTATTCTCCAAAATGAAACGACTAGCACTAGATAGGGAATTTTGGAGAGCTGCATAAACCAGTCACATGAATGAAGCAAAAAAACTTCATGCTATCCAAGGAGTCCTTTTCTCTTGTCCTTAAGTTTTTAAGTTCCTCTTTCATCTGCTTTATGTATTTTGTTTGTCTTTTCAATTTCCAAAGTTTTTCAAAACATTTCTTTATGCATTCTTTTTTGGATTCATTCGAACCATACATCTAAAAAATTATTAGTCTTTCATTTCTATTTGCGGGCCAAATTTTCTTGCGTTTTATGAATTTCCTTATTCTATTTATTAATATATATATATATATTTTTTTTTTTTGTAATTTAAAAACACGATTAATGAAACATATATTTGCCTTTATTGTTTAGCTTTTTTTTCTACTGTATTTTTGACATTGTGATTATATTATGTTATATTATATATATTATATTATATTGTGATTAGGTGATGATTATATTAATGAAATTTATGGTGATGATTTCCTTATTACAGACAGCCTCAGCTCAAGTTCTAACTGTCTAACTAATAACTGCTACTAGTTCTACTTAACTAATAGTTTATATGTATCGTGGAAAAACTATGTCGTTTCTCTACATTTGATTTCATATATTTTTCAAGCCACGGGTTTCCTTTATTGTCTTTTTTCGAATAACTTTTTCAAATGAGCGGCGAGTTTTTTTTTTTTCTTATCCATAAATATATGAATTAATAATAAAGTTTCAATTTAAAAATAAATAATGTACCGATAAAAAAAATCTGATATGAATACCATATGACTTACTTATACGAAAATCCAAAAAATAATATGATTCTAAATTATAATTTTCAGTTA
>JAAAKQ030214054.1:0-11584 GCA_010016005.3 Zanna intricata | reverse complement strand
AAAAAAAAAAAAAACAAAAAAAAAAAAAAAAAAAAAAAAAAAAAAAAAAAAAAAAAAAAAAAAAAAAAAAAAAAAACCTAGATTTTTACCATTAATTATAAATTTTCAAGATCACAATCAAAGACATAACTCTCTCAAAATATGGTAAATGTTGATATATAGGATGATAATAGTTGACTGTTGGCCGGCCTCTGTGGCGCGAGTGGTAGCATCTCAGCCTTTCATCTGGAGGTCCCAGGTTCTAATCCTGATCAGGCATTGCACTATCATAAATGCTACACATCATTTGTCTTCATTCTCTGATGTAAAACTTAACAGTGGTTCCGGAGGTTAAAAAAAAAAAAAAGGGTGAATGTTGAATATAATTGTAAAAAAAAAAGAAGAAGAAATTCTGTTTTCAATGTTTCACGTTCATTTATGAAATACTTTATTTTAAAACATCCACACATGCTACATTTTAAACCATGAACCACAGCTCAGTTTATCAATCAGAATAAAAGGAAACTGACAAACTCTTCATCAGAATAAAAGTAAACTGCACAACAAAGCGTAGCTTATCTTAGTTTTCTGAATGACTGGCCATAAAAGGGCATTTCTCATTTAAGTTATACAAAAGATGAAACTAAACTTAATTACAAAATTTATTGGTACATTCACCATCCATCGCTTTACACCGTTAACGATCATGGCAAGCAACCGAATACAATCAACGAAAATAAGTGGCTAAATAATATTAATATAGTTCACACTATTTAAAAAAGATTACATACACATTGAGAAAAATCTCAGAATAAATCAATCATTAAAAATTAGTTTAATAAATTAATTTACTAATATTTTTAAAACAAGTTAATACTACATCATCATATATAAATTAATTTCATTAACATAAATTATAAAGACATATAAGTTCAAAGGTTTTGTTAAAACACACACTTATTAAAACACTGTATGAAGCTAACATATATAATTTCTTAAAATAAGAACAGTACAATTAAATAAACAGCAAACTTTAAACATAAATAGTATCATATAACATCACTAGGCAAATATAATGTTTTTTTTAAATTCAAGCATTCTATTTTTTTAAATTATATTTTAGATTATTTTAATTAAATACTTCAGTTTTTTTGTACTAATCAATTTTTCGTAACAGACTTCATCTACATAAACAAATCTGTTAATCTGGGTAGCAATAATCCAGATTAGTTAGATGCAATTTTTTAACAAATTTTAAATAAAAATACAGGAAATATAACTAGGGTACTATACAAAGAATATAATCACTATAAAAACCTAAAAGTTTTGGCACAACATGGTGCATTATTTAAGATGTATATTTCATTTACACAGAACAAATGTAGAAGTTGAAAAAATTATCAATGAAGTGAAAATAAAATAATAATGTAATAAAATGAAGGGTGCCCCAACCTCTTATTATTCATAATATAAAATGTAAAGGAATTTTGTTAATAGATTCATTCAATATGTATTATTACAATTAGATGCAGCTGTGAGCTGTAATAAATAAACGTTGACATAAAAATATATTCAATATTGTGGACAGGAAACAGATTTATAGATCATCATTATTAACATAAAATGTTATTTCAGAAAATCAAAGCGTTTATCAGAATTGTTTATTCTTGGTTTAACATGAAAGTGAAATTATTTTTCTTTTTTTTTTAACAAGTTAGCAATGTTTCACATTTAACACCAACATTCAAACATTCTTCTTCTTCTTTTTTCATCTCCATTACAAAATGCTGGCGATCCACACACAAATTTTAATTTTGTCACCTAGAACATGAAACAGTTCAATTGCTATTAAAGCATTGATCAACTCTCAAATTTTTAGACAAGAAATCCTTCTCTGACCAAATATCTTCGTTTTTCATACATTTTCATGAATTATGAGTATCTAATTTTTCAAATGCTTAATTAGATGACAATCATCTTGTTTTAATAGTAACATGATACATAACTCAGCATTTGCCACATAAAATTTTATCTACTGTTAGAACACAAATTCCTATATGATATTTCAGCTCATTTTGTAAGTACTATGAGAACCTTCCTGGCTGTTGAATCAGAAGGTACTTCAGTCTTGATCACCAATTTTACCTGGTATATATATATATATATATAATTGTTTTTGAATACCTTCCAACCCTAACTAAAATGCAGAATTTTAGATTATTTAAGGCCTAAATATTCAAAAGGATTTAAAGAGGGTTATCAAAGTTTTAATTCTTCATATCTTGAATTCTATTCATACATACATACCAACTGAGAAACACCGATATCAATTTATAACATTAAATGATCAAAGTTTGAATAATCATCTTTTTTAAAAATTACAGGAAAACTTCACAATTATATATAATTTCAGCTTATCACAACAGTAATTTTAATTTTTTCATCATGTATTACCTTAATTATTGAATATTATCTGCATATTTCGCAAGGTCAAAATTCTGTTTATACGCTAAAAGAGGACATGTTTTGATGTTTGGTGACCATGTAAAATTTCAACCAAACTGATGTCTTAAATAAAATACCTACAGCCAATCAAATCAATCGTACATCAATCTCCCTTTGTGGAACTCATCATAGAAAAACTTAGGTTGGCGAAACAATTAATTATGAAGATATTTAATAATTCTGTTAAAGGAAAACATAGTATAGTATACAAATAAAGTGAGTGTAGGTAAATATTTTGATATTAAAAGGTTGGAACAATTGGAAAATATCAAATCTGCAATTGATTAAAAAATTTATAAAACTTACAGGTAAAGAATTGGCACAACAATCCATCTTAAAAGTAATTTTAATTTTAAGTATCAAAACTAAGGTTGTAAAGTTTCAAAAAAAAAACAAAAAAACCATTAAAATTAACAATCAAAGAAAATGTTTTAATTGCAAAACTAATGAACATAATTTAATTTTTTTAAGAATAAAAATTAATTTTGGAATTTATTTATTATATGCACAAATGTGACAGCATATATTTGGCCTGTACTCATGCACGTGTACATGTTCCATTAACATACACGTACACAAAAAAAAAGAAGAAGAAGAGAAATGTAGTTCTTTTATAATTCAATTCCTTTATTATTATAATTTTTTTATTGATATATATGAAATAGGGGAGAACATTTATATAAAAGCCAGAGAGGGGAGGGGGGACTGGATTATGAATGAGCGAGAGCAGAACTCCTTTACCCCTTCACAATGAAATGGATCAATACAAGAGAGAACATATTTGAAATAGAACGCGTGGTGGTGGGGGATTGCAAAAGAATACACAATCAAAACAGCAATGGTAGGGATAACCCTACTTAACATTATGGATTCAATTTGATTGAAGACAGAAAATTAATAAGTTATAGTTCAGTTTGTTAATACTGTAAACAAAATTATCATTATTTTAATGCAAATATATAAACAAAAATTCTAGACAAAATAATGATACAAATGAATAACAAAAATAAATTCAATACAATAAAAATTATAATGAACTTATATGATCGTATGTTTAAACATACACATTTTATGTAATAATTGTATGTATGTATAAATACAAATTATATATTATTTTTAAACAAATTAAAATAAATAATATAAATGACATACCATTATCACTTTATAGAAAGTAATATCATATGATAAAAACAAGTATCTCGAGTTACTTCGCTGACCATAAATATTTTTATAATCTTTTACATGTAATTAATAACTATAAATAGCAGAGAGCAATGAAAATGATTAAACCAATAAAATTTAATGAAATAAACAGGCTTATAACACTTAAAAATACTGTATATACAATCTACTATAGAATTATTTATGTAAAGGATCTTTATACAGTTAAGAAAAAAAAATTATCCACTCTTAAAAATATGACTGCTATTTACTTTATTGAAAAATAAATTTTATCGAAATCAAATTTTATGTAAAATTGACATTTAACCGATATCAAATAGTAACTTCAAAATAATAATTTTTGAACTTTATTGCAATTAACTTCAGTGTAAATAAGTTTTTAAGTATATTAATTTGAAATGATATTCTTCTTAACTAATTCAAAAAATACATTTTTTGATAACGACAAAACATTTTAATAAAATTTACGTATCCCATAATGTATAAATCAGGAAGCCTGATTATTAATACATTTTTAATAAGGTACTCCATGGTTTTTTTGAATAAATTCAGAGGGTGGGTAATTAGATAAGTCTATAAGACACCACTAAATAAGAAGTGAAAGGATAAGGGAAATAAATTAATGGTGAGATTGGTCCACCATAAACGATATATATATATATATATATATATATATAAGACAAATAACCCTGTTTCGAGGAATATTTATTTCATCACTCCAAACAATAAATACCCAATCCTGGAATTACTCAGGTACGTACTGAGTTGGTCTAGTGGTGAACTCATCATCGCAAATCAACTGATTTCAAAGTTGAGAGTTCCAAGTTTCAAATCCTAGTAAAGGCAGTTACTTGTACACGGATTTGAATAATAGATTGTGGATATCAATGTTCTGTAGTGGTTGGGTTTCAATTAACCACACAACTCAGGAACAGTCAACCTAAGACTACAAGAATACATTTCCATTCATACACATCATCCTCTGAAGTAATACCGTACGGAGTTCTGGAGGCTAAACAGAAAAAGAAAGAATGAGATCAGGGTATCTTAATAAAGAATGTTAACAGCAGTAACTTTGGATTGGTTTCACCTATATTTATGTTTAACGTATTAGACTCGATTGCGTGAGTGACGCACATATATAATTAAAAACAAATAAAACAATGTACATAAATGACATTTTCTTTAGATTGAAATAAAAAAGAAATTAACTAATAAAGCAGAAGATACAAAATAAAAATCTAGAAACAGCATTTAAAAATATAAAAAATAAGACTGATAATTATTACATAGCAGAAAAAATGAATAAAATTTGTATCATTAACTAGGAAAGATAATTTGTATTTTCATTAAGATATTTTCAACTTTTTTATTTGGTTTTTGTGACTAGTGATGATTGTGTGTATATATATATTTGAAAGAAAGTAGGTTCTCAATTTGATCTCCAACTAATTTCAATTATATATATATATATATATATATCAAACAACAAATAACCACCAAAACAGTAACAGAAGACCCTAAAAAAACTAATATCAAAAGTCGACTTCTGTGGGATTCCAGATCATCAATTGGTATACATAATTCTACAATTACATTAAAAAACAAAAGCTTAAAAATAAACTCTTAACAACCACAAAACTTGAACACAAAAAAATTCCTAATTTTAGTTTTAAAAAAATTAATTTCCTAATTTTTTTGTGTTTGATAGTTAATTTGTTGTTTGAGGTTATTTGGTACAATGGTCAGTATGTTGATGAATTATTTGAATTTTCAGAAAGTTATGAAAATGAATAACATAAACTTCAATAATATAAGTAATACTTTTTGAACAGACAAAACACCTACTACATACAAACAACTGGAAGATGTACATTTTTTTTTTTTCACATCATCAGTTGGTTTAGTATTGGTTATAGAAAAATGATATAAACCCTAATATCATTCCAAGTTTTAAAGCAGTGTAAAAATAACGCACATTCTAAAAGTCCATAGTTTCTTTAAAGCCATGTCTCTATAATACTTTTTCTTTGGAAGCACCTCTTTTTTTGACTGTGTTGAGTTTGTATAAAGATTAATTTAAAGTGTGTAACAGAAAATAACCTCACAAAAAAGTTAGAAAAATAAATGTTTCTCAATTATTTATTCAATTTTAGCTTATAGAAGTTAAAACCAAATATAAACAATCAACAAAACTTACTAATAATAAGTTAAAGTCAATTAAGTTCTTAATCAAATTTAAAAAATGACTGAAAAAGAATTATTTACGTATTTTTATTGTTATTTTTTAAGTACCCCGATTTTTAATAATGAGAATTCTCAATAAGAAACCAATACAAAATTTTTATTCCTTTTTTAAAGAATAAAATGGTTTTTTCATTCAGTAAATGTTATATTTTTGTAAAAATCAACTTTTAGGTTTAATTAGGAACAAAACTTTTAACAATTTCTAAATGTACGTTTAATGAAAAATATCATTTCATTTTATGTACTTGGATAATTTGTAGGTATGCAGTATTTTTCATTTGAAGCTTTGACCATTATACAATAAATTAAATGATGAATGCCAATTAAAAATATTTTTAGTTTCTACTCTTAAATAAATAAGTAATTAATACACAATTAGTAATTGTTGGGATAATGGGTGAAGGGTATCTAAATTTTTATAAGAGACTAATCAATACATTATTAAACTATAAAACATTACAAATCTGAGCAGTAAAAAAAATTCTGCATCATAAAAAAATATTGTAGAAATCAATAAAGGTAGAAAAAACATCCTTAAATCAATCTCTTTATTTTTGCAAAAAGATTAATAAAAAATGAATCTAAAACTTAAAAATCATACTGTTAATTATAATATAGCAAGTTTTAAAATAACAAAATTTTGATAATTCACATAAAAAAAACTTTCAGAAAAATTATGATACACTCATACCTTTTAAATGACAACAAAGGTTTCTATATTACACAGAATATATATACAAAAAAAAACAACCAATATCTATAAATTCTGAAAAAAGTTGGAATTTTTATCAAATGATCAGAAAAAGTATACAAAATATACCATCGGAATGTACAGAGAAATACAAAAACTAATATTTTAACCTATATCATTATTATAAAAATAATAGGAAGTAGTATAAAGGAGAAAATAGTTTTAAATCTAAAAATATTAATCATAATTTCCTTTCATTTAGTTTTGATGGAGTGGTCATTTTTTCTGATATTAAGCAAAAATAAAATTTTTTGTTTATTTCAAAGTTTGTCTTCCTCTTCTAAATATAAATAAAATTCTGAAAATACTAACTAAAAACAAGAGAACTATAGTGCAAAATAAAAACTACTAATTTTGATGAATCAATAACTGAAAAAATGCTGGAATTTACTTGAGATTTCTGCAAAAATCTGTTGTTATATTAATGCAATATAACTTATTGAAATTGTTCTTGAAGAAAATTAAATTCAGACTGTTCACTCAAATTTTAGTTATATGCATCCTATCTACAGTACATTAATGATATGACAAGAGATTAAACAAACATTTTTTAATAACTATATACTCCCTTTAATCAGAATAATATGACTGATTTAAACAACTATTTAAATATGTTAAATTCTTAAAAAAAAAAAAAAACCATGACACATTTACCTAAATAATCGAATTTAAATTGAATTAAAGTAACTTAACAAGTAGTTTATACTAATTAACATAGTAAAATTATCAATTAAATTCAAATAACACAGTAATGGTAAAAATTATAGAAAACAATTTTAAATTAAATCTAAAATCAAGGAAAAAAAACCATCAATTTTACTCTTCTGGAAGGTAACAAATAGTACTAAAGCTATTGAGCTCATTGTATCAAATTATAAAAATGCAACAAATTTTTTCTCCTTAAATTAAACTTAAATCTTTTTAAAGCAAAGTCAGATATTTAGCGATTGCTATTTTAAATCATGTTCTTATTACACTTTACAAAGTATTAACACAGTTTCATTCTTAAACAGCATTTAATATGTTCATGAAAACTGTGGTCGCATCAAGAGAAGTTACAGGAACTACCACATGTGACTCTCAAGTACAGCCGATTTCTTCTTTACAACAATGGAGATTCATCAGGTACTAGTTATCAGGTGAATTTTTCAATTACAAGCTTAAAATCATTTACCTTATTCTTCAGATTCCTCTCTATGCAATTATTTTATAATTTTAAAATTAAAAGCATCACTGAAAGGGATGTTTTTGTCAACATCAACAGAATGCGACATAGAATCTTAAGGCTGTGCTAAACGAAGACTTGCAGAAATTATTGAGATCGTATATCAATGTAGAAGTTATGTTCTTTAATGCAAGTAACATTCAATTGGTTTAATTTACATTTAATTTCACGATATCTGCCAGATTATTAACTTTTATATAGAGAAAAATATTTGTGTACTTATTTTTGAGAATTTCATAATCTTCCCATATGTATGAAAAATTTTTATTTTGTACAATTATATTAATTACATACGTAACACATCCGTATACTAGCTTATCCTTTTTTAATTGTTTTTTAATATTTTTTTCTCTGTTGAAATATATTTTCAGATGTAATTTCACCTAATATGAAATTAGACACGAAATTAAACTGCCAATCATTTCTATGATCTATATACGCAACAAGAAATGTTTAACCTTCTCGACTTTCTTTAATATTTATTTTTTCAAATCCTTAAGTTTATAGGCAGCAAAATTATTTTCTCAATCTTTGGTGAATTTCTTATTTATAGTAATAAGAGCAGTCTGCATTATTATTAATTATAATAGAACATAGTACTAACAATATTTTGATATTATTAATACCGGAATAATAATTACATTATTATTGTACTCTATGAAATAATAATAATTATAATATAAACTTTACATAATAAGTATTAATTTTTTTTATAAAACTAAAAATGACGGCAACTTAAAATCAACACAAGAATAATCAAAATAACAAAAAGTGAACTTTAATTCTATATGCAATTTGTGAAATATTTTTCTTTTACCTAATCAAAAATTTAAAAACATAATATTATATTAATACTTTTTACGCTTTGAGATTGTTTCTATTTTTTAGATTAAAAAAAAAAACCTTTAATTTTTTTAAAATTTTATATTCATCAATTTTCTAGTTAATAAACAAAGAGATAAGTACATAAGTACAGCTAGCAAGAGGTTTTACCAAAATATAATATGAAACCAAAAACTAACAACTAATGTAAGGAAATTCTGTACAAAAACTGCTTTAAATTTGTGCTTTATCATGGAGCGAAAACATGAATAAATTAAGGCAGAAGCAAGCAGAATTCCTTTTGAAAAGTATTGAGAAAGAATCGAGAAGGAGATGACCGAGAAGTTTAGAAATTGGAGACTTAATGCAAAATTATGGTTAACAGTCAGGGCAATTTTGGTTGGGAAAGATATAGTTGGAAAAAATAAATAAATAAAAACAAAAGGTAGAAATATTCGGAAATGGCTAGATGTATAATCTGAGGATGTTAAGAGAGTAATGATATTGAGATGTTTTTTTTTTTTTTTTTTTTATGAGGAGAATGATAAAATTAGCAATAATGATTTTTAATTTATGGTCAAAATTCTTTTCTTTTTTTTTTTTTGTACGCATACAGAAACTTTAGAGCAATAAAGCGGTTCTACGAATAATTGTGAACATATATATGGATAAAATCAAAAACTCTTTTCTTTAGTCAGTCACTTGACTTACAAGTTAATAACCTATATAATAGGTCACAAAACATTAGGAGATAGCACAGCATACAAAATGGTGAATATATGATAAAATAAATAATTATTGCTTCCCCCACTCCAAATACAATAATTATTACTGTTTATGACTTTGTTCTTCTATACTAGCAAAGTGTATAAACAAACTAAAACCTGTAAAATTTTTTTTTAATTTTTATAATAGTTATTATTATAAATAAAACTAAACTGCATGAATCTACATGTATATGTATATATTTCTATAAGTAGTATAAATAAAACTAATTTATTAACTATTGCTGCATTAAAATTTATCAATGAACATGACATGAACATTTGAAAAAAAAAAATGGAATCATTCAATTATTTTATATTTTTTATTTAAATGTAAACACAAAATGTGTATTAAACTAAAAACTCTTCCAGGGAAAAAAATCACCAATTACATGAACCATTAGATATATTCTTGATGATTTAAAAAAAGTAAGAATTAAGTCTTACAAAAGGAAGAAGGTAAGAAGAGATAATCATTCAATTTCTGAAGTTAAAGTTCTTCAGACTGTAAAATTTAGGCTAAATTGATAATATTACTAATACATGCTATATTGGCATCATGTACACAAAAACAAAATATACATAAATTATTACCTTCCAAAGATATCATCAAAAATTCAAAATGAGTTTTTGAGAAACAAAAAAAGGTTGTGAGGTCTTTGCTTTAGATCAGTAAATATGATTCATATTACAATATTTTTTAATAAATTAAAAATTGTTGAGACTTTCACAATTATAACACTTATAATGAAAAATAATTATTTTTTTTACAGAAACTTTAAATAGGCTATTACTGTACTGATTAATTTTTAAACATAAATAAAATGAACTTAAATTTTTTATACACCAGTTGGATCTCTAATATTCAAAATTGTTTATTTTATTTAATTGTTACTTTTATAATCTATTATTGTCAGATCAGTACAACTACTCATGTAATGTTTACTATTCATTAATGTTTTAAGACAGACTGACTAAAAAAATAAGATTATTTTTTTAAAATCATACACTGAATAGTGTATAATTTTGTTTTGATCTGACTAGTGTTAATTTACAGAAAAAGGTTTGGTAGTTATTTATGAAAAATTCAAACAATATAGGATAATTTTATTTATGAAATATGTCAGCCGCCCCCTCTTTTCAAATTTATTTATTAATTTCAAACTACTTATCTTAATAAAATCTAGTTATTCTGTGGAATTGTTAAAATAATCTCTTCATATCAATGATAAGTTTACGAATTAAATATTTTCTAATTTGTTAACATTTTTATGATTACTTTTTACACATAACAATTTTGATTTAGAGTTAAAAGAAAGTTATAGATACCATTCACAATTTTCCTCTTTTTCAAATCAGTGCATTATTATTACACAAGCACTAGACAAATCACCACTTCATACGTACTTTATGAACATTGGCAGCTATTTTAGAAGAACAATTATAACAAACTAACCAACTGCCTCCACATAACCCATTTAAATCAAATTTTTGTACTTATTTTAACAATGAATAATTATAATGATGAAGTAATATTGTTTTTGATCGAATTCGAAACCTGCAATCTACATACTTGAGTTACTATCTACTATAGTTACTTAAATAACTATAACAACTTATTAAATGGCCCTGAATATGGCTACACAAATTAATAAAATAGTTTTTCTCCAGAAAATGGTTATCAAAAATTTGGGAAATTTCAGAGAACTGGCAACCATACAAATATTCTAGTCTTGATTACTGTTAATACAACTAACTCAGGAGGGAGGTGAATTGTCATGAAGCTTTTTTTTTTTTTTTTTTTCAGGAAACATTTTAAAAATTACATTGACATTTTAAAAAACTGACTTCTTTCAAAACTGTGATCACTCTATTTAAGTCCTAGCAGTATTATAAAATCTTATTTCTTTTTTAATTTGTATTATTTTGGTTAATAAATGTTTAAATATTTCAATTTTTGTAATAATGCTATCTGATTTCAGCCTTTTCTGTATTATTAAGCCGGCCTCCGTAGCTGAGTGGTAGCGTCTCGGCTTTTCATCTGGAAGGTCCCGGGTTCGAATCCCAGTCAGGCATGGCATTTTTCACACACGCTACAATTCGTTCATC
>JAAAKQ030214043.1:0-11584 GCA_010016005.3 Zanna intricata | reverse complement strand
TGATTATAAATAAAATAACATAACCTTTTCGTTCATAATTTATTAAGTTTAGTAAACAAGATGGCTCCATGCCACAGTCTATTTGATAATTTTGTTCATTTTTAAATTATAAAAAATATGTGAATAAGAAGAAATTAAACTTAACGCAAATGTGTTAACATTTTGCTTTACTTACATGAGTCAAGACTCATGTATTTCCCAGATTGTCTAGTTTTGAATAGAAAACTGATATCTTGTAAATTTTATCTTTATTCCTGGGGAAAGTATTTTCTTTTTCTTTTTTAAACATTGCTTTACTTAGAAGTCAACGCTATATTATTATTGGTTTGTGATTAATATAATATTATTTAATCTGTTTATTGGTTTTATTTGTGTGTTATTGTATTACATATAATGTATTTGTTAAAGTAGTAATTTATGATTACTTCACACCCTGTGTGATACAATGAATAAAATTTTAACTCTTTGAACATAAATGAAAGTTGCTGTTACACTAATCCTCCTTAATTTTATTTATTTAAATGTACTCTTGCAAATATTAATGAAGATAATGTAATTGAAATACATTTTTTAAATATATGATTTGTTAAATCTTATATCGTTAAATTTCAGAATTTTAAATTTGTTTAGGTGCAGTACTAGGAAGTTATCATCATTAACTGCTAATAATACATCAGAACCAGATTCACCAGTTGATAGTTCAGATATTCCTACTCAGAATTATATGTGTCCAATGTGTGGTAAAAAAATATCAACTAAAGGTAACCTTAAAGTTCATCTTGAAACACATCGTCCTAAAGGAAAATATGGCTGTGACATTTGTGGAAGAATGTAAGTCAAAAGTTAAGTGCATTTAAACATGAAACTATTTTTTTTTTTTTTTTTTTACAGTGTATTGTTTTACTTGTTTACGTATTATTAATAAGTTTACATACATGTACATATGGAAAATCAAATATAAAAACATACTCTTCATTTAAAAACTGTCACTAATAAGCTGCCCAGTGTCCTAAATTAAGACGTGAATAATAAACGGGATTAATTTTAGAGATAAAAATCAGTTAACCAATAAAGTTATACAAAGTTCGTGAAGTATTTCTTAATAAAGTAGTTCTGATAAAAGTTAAAAAAAAAAAAGCTTAATGTATCAGAATTATCAATATTGTTTAATTTATTAGGGATCTATTATATATGCACTTTGTGAAATAAGTTACTTTTTAAAATATCAACTCCAAGCCAGGGGAAATAGAGTTGGCATGATTCCCTATTTTGTTTTCCATTTTTCATACGAATAAACTAGCTTGAATTTTAGACATCCTTTCATTGCCACTTGGAGAAGCCTGGTATTTAGATTGGCTATGAAAATTACCTTTGTGTAGAAATTTTTAATCTTCTAAAGTAACTTTGGAGTTGAGGTTTTCCTGAAAAATAGGCAGTGCAGAGTTTTTGACAAATGTTAACTTAGAGTTCAGTTGAATATCTAAAAATTTAGTCACTGATATTTTTATCCTACTGATAGGTTATAAATTAATCTAATTTCAATAATGTCTAAAGTTGATGAATCAATTTTTTTAATATTGAGATGAAAATCATTAATTTTAAACTAAAATTAATTTCAGTCCTTAGTGATACCTCTAAGCCTTTGTTGGTGATGTTACAGATTGGTAGCTTTAATACTGCAGCTAAAAATATTATATTTTATTCATGTCCATTAGTGTTTTTAATATTCACAATAAAAAAGTGGACATTTCACTAAAAAGTGGACTAGATCTGAGGATCCTTAGTCCTGAATTTGTGGGGTAGTCCGTTTTCACTTTTTATTATTTTTGTTTCTGTAAAAAGAATACATTTTCAATTTCTTTAACAGCAAGTAATGGTTATGTATTGGCCCTACATTAATCATAGAATATGCACCAGTATCCCATGATCCAACCAAAATTTCCAACACTGCTTCTTTTAACTCATAACCACTAGTGCTGTCTATTTACCATCCACATAGCTTAGTGGTTTTCCTTTAAAATTTTATTCTTTGGAAAAAACTCCTTAAATTGACTCAAAAAACTCTTGCACATTTCTGAACAGCAAAACTGACGTCATTATTTTATTTTGTTTCCTTTGAAAAAGTACCAACCCTCATTCTAATTTAAAATTTTACAAAGAAAACAAATTAAGAAATAAATAAGAGACAGAAGTAAGTAAACAATCAAGAAGCAAATTAAAATAAAATAAAACTATACAAAAATGTAAATAATAATAAAAAGTAATTATAAAATACTGTAACAAGAAAATCGGTAATAAGTTAATAATTTGGACCTCACTATTTTGCAATCAAAAATGACTGACTTTCAGAGTAAAATGCACTAAATTTTACTTTCAATTAACCAGAAGATCCTATATACAAGTATCATACTTTAACTCACTCACTGCATAAGCGCACTGCAGTAAGAAAAATATTCTATCACACATTCAACATAACCCTTAGATAAAAAATATACCCTGTCAAAGTCGGTAATGCTACTTCCCTTTTTTCTGTTTAGCCTCCTGAAATGCTGTAAGGTATTACTTCAGAGGATGAATGAGGATGATATGTATGAATGTAAATGAAATGTAGTCATATACAGTCTCAGGTCAACCATTACTGAGATGTGTGGTTAATTGGAACCCAACCACAAAAGAACACTGGTACCCATAATCTAGTATCATGGATCAGGTAAAGTTACCTGAATAAACCAAATAATGTTATTAACAATAAATAACAGAGATAAAGAAACGTCAGCATTCCAGCTTGCAATGTCCATACTTCTAAATTGACTCTCAGATTTTTTTTACATTAAATTGAGCATAACTCAAGAACAACTTGACCAATCTTGAACAAATTTTCACATGCACAACTTCAAATAAACTACTACAGCATATCTAAGTTTCTATGAAATTGATTTAGTGGTTTTGAAGATTTTCAAACCACAAATATTTATACGTAGGTCTATATATATATATATATTGGTCTGATCAATCTAAGTACAGAATTAATAATTGAATAAGGTAGGATGACACTCTATTCTATTACGTATGCAAGAGCTCAATCACAGATTGAATTACTTGCTTCATCACATTCAATGTAACTTTTTTAAAATTGAAATTAAAAACCATTTTATATTATACTTTAGATTTAAAATTTTTAAATTCTTTCAAATTTTTTCTTTCCAAATTAAAATTAAAAATTTTTTAAATTGAACAATTTTAAATTGTAAATTGAAATTAAAATTAAAAATTACATACATAGAATATGAAGTTATTTACTAAAATTAAATTAAAAATAAAGTAAATAATTTAAATTAAATAAAAAATTATGTGGACATCTAGCCATATTATTTTAAAATCGGATAAATCAAACACGCCTGTCATCAAGTACTCTGAAAAGTATAAAAATTTGTTGAAACTATATATATGTTAGAAAATAATTTTAAAGAAATAAATGACTCCACAAAAAGTTTTAAGAATAACCAACAATTTAAAAACAAAATACCAGAATATTTTTGATTATGATACTAATTTAACATATCACTGTATCCTTTTGGACCAAGTGTACCTGTATTAAGTGGCCTTCTGAAAATATATAAACCTCTGGTATACCTATGCAACCTTTAATTAATTTTACAACCGCTCCTTCTTACATTATCTCCAAAATAATAGATAAAGTACTTAGGATGAAAATTAATTTTGATTTCAAATATAATATAAAGAATGGATAAAAACTTTTAAATAAATTAATAGAATTAAAAATTGAGGATAACACTAGGATGGTTAGTATAAATTAGTAATATGAACCCTAGCATTCTCAAAGATGAAACAATCAATATAATGAAAAGTACACAATCACAAAGACCCTTTATTCGTTGATAATATTATAGTTATTATTAGAAATATTTGCCAATAGAATTATTTTGATGTTAAGTATGATGATAAATTTTATATTCAAGAAAATACCTTACTAATGGTTTCCCATTATCAGCTACCTGTTTGAGATTTATTTCCAAAATTTTTAAAATGAAATTGTTTATAGCATTATTCATGTTCATGATATTTTTTTACTTTTGACTAGGTATGTTGATGACATTTTTATGGTATATAATCCTGATATACATAATGATCTAATAATTTTGAACATGTTAAATACTTATCATAATGAATTGAAATTTACTATTGATATTAATAAAAATAGGAACATAAATACTTAGATGTTAATTTTGAAATCAATAATAAATATAATAGATTCATAACTTCAGTATACAGAAAACCCACAACTAACAAAACCACCATACATAGATATTCAAACTATCCATGATCACACAAAATTAATACATATACAAACATGAATATTTTGAGCAATTAATTATACAAAATATAATTAAAATAATAATAATAAATTAAATAAAAAAACAGATATTATAAAACAAATTGTCAAATATAATGGTTATAATGAATCTTTACTAGATAATATATACAAAAAACAAATGTCAAAAATTAACAATAATTTATATTTAATAGCAATAACACAAAAAATGACAATCTATATTTAAAGTGATTGTATTTGTCGACCCACAAATATTCCTTCTTTAATTTTTGCATCACTAATGTTAGGAAACTTCTGTTTTTAGTACATGAAACCAGGAGTATTGTCCATGGCCCTGATGAAATTTTTAATTAATCCTACTTTGATATGTAACAGAGAAAGATCCACAATTTTTAGGATTACACAATGGGTCATGTTTCACAGTTTTGTGTTCAGAATGAGTGATTCCCATTCAGACCATTCTTTTCTAATGAAATTGTTTTTTGTCTCTACTATCCCATTCACACAAAAAAAAAAAAACATTACTTTGTGTAACCAAGCTGCAGACCAAGTATAAGAGCAATTACCTTTAAATCACCACAAATATTCAATTCATACACTTCATATTGAAGCTTTTCCAATATAAATCTAAAGTTTTCATATGTTTTTTTCATAATAACAGAGTGAGCCAAAGGTACTGATGGTAATTTATTACCATTATGCTGAAGCAAAGCTTTTAAACTAACTTTAGATGAATCAATGAACAAACACCATTATGTTGGGTTATGTTCATTACAAAGTTTCTCCATAACAGAAAAAATGCCATTACAAAACACTTAGCCATTTTCTTCAGAAAAATATTCTTTAAATTTAGAATGACAATTATGAAAAGTATATACTCGTATATTTTTTTATTCTTTTGGAAAAGATTCCATCCTTTTAGCCAGGAAGCAAGTATTTTGGACTTTTTTGGATAACTTTAAATTTTATATGAGATCGTTAAGATTTTCTTGAGTCAGAAATTAGGCTCAGATGAACTGCTTTGTTCAAAAGTAGTATCACTAGAATCTGTTTCTTTTTCTTCTTTACTTGTATCAGACTCTGAGCTCTCTTCATATAATGTTACATGTTTTTGAGGCTTTGGTATGGGCAGTTGTTCACAGTGTGGAATTGATCTCATTGCAGATTGCAAATTAGGGTACACTACTGTATGTTTTGATTCTGATGTAATCCCTTTAATGTTTGTTAAGTAGAAAAAACAGTCAGAAGAGTGATCTTTGGGTTCCCTCCAAATTTTAGGGATAACAAATGGCATTGGGTGTTGCCATTTTTCCATGCAGTAAAAAGCCACACTATAAACAACAGATATCTGGAGCCCAGCCCTTGTTTAGTCTCTGAATTTACACCCAAAATAAAGTTCATAACACTTTTTTACTAATGGAGCAAGGTTTCACCTTTGGGATTTAAGT
The DNA here is from genome assembly GCA_010016005.3 of Zanna intricata. Classification (NCBI taxonomy): domain Eukaryota; kingdom Metazoa; phylum Arthropoda; class Insecta; order Hemiptera; family Fulgoridae; genus Zanna; species Zanna intricata. The sequence goes on along the minus strand of JAAAKQ030214043.1, from coordinate 5,782 downwards.
GTCACTTTTAGTTGGATTGTAATTTCTTTTCTGTCCCTTCCATTTTTATGGATAGCCCCTCTCCTCTCACACTCTCTCTCCCTCAACCTGCTTTATGACACACGCCCCTATTATTCATGTGTATGAAATAATTAAAAATTTCTTTTTTCTTGTCATTGGATTTTCATCTTGATTTAGCTTTAAAAAATTAAAATATTCTATTAGTGCACATATTTTTACATTGCCACACATAATTAACTTACACTCTAATCTGTGTGCATAATAATACTTGAGATGTATTTGCTTCATTTTCATTTTTAATTTAAATTCTGTGCTTATTGTTTAAAACATTTGTCATTGTATATTACTTATGTTTGTCAGGTAATAATAACCACTCTGGTTATTCACATTAAAAGAAAAACTTAATGTGGAAAAAGATTTGTTAAATTATTTTAGTGTCACAAATCGTAACAAATACACTTATCTGCTGTTATTGATATATTTATCCTTATATGTTTTTTTTTCTGTAGTTCAAATAACTTTATAATACACAAGCATGTAAATACATAATTTTTATTTTAAAAAAATATTAACATGACTAAGAGATACTCTCCTGCACCTAGTATTGATGTCAAATAGTATATAAAATGTCAAATTTCAGCTTTAGCAACCATTCTTGCTATAAACATGTTTTACCGCAGAGATTTCTTTCAGAAAGTAAATTTATAGATTTAAATATTTAGCTGTAAATGACATTCTAGCAGCTATATTATTTTGTTAAAAATTAATTTTTAGTGTTTGCAGCTTTCATAGAGATGTCAGTTCTTCAGAAATATTTTTTGTTTCTAAATATGATTAAACATATCATTTAAAAATATTAAATTATACAAAATAATGTTATTTACCATTTCAGTGATTGAAATAAAATGAACTATTTTGCTTTTATTATTACAGTTGGTATATAATTAAACTATTGTTTTTGTAATATATAGATTCATTTACTAAGTCAATCGTCATGACCAAATGTTATATATTTATTAATTATATTGTTATTGCTGTTTTTATTATTTACATTTTTAATAGATTGTACTATAATATCCTCCTTAATTGTCTTGTGGTCCTGGATGCTATAATAAAACATCTAATCATTTAGAACTAGTGTATAAAAATAATTTTGGTATGGATTGATTTTTGTCTTCATGGTTCAGGTATGAACATGAGTGGGCTGGTGCGGAGGAATATTGGCCAGAGATAGGGCTGGGAATGGACTCTCCATCGCCTCTGCATTCATGTATTTCGAGTCAATAATATCATGTCAGAGGAAGAGGTTCCGTTGTTGTTGCACACTGTATTATCATGAAGTTTCCTACAAATGAGTGTCAAATCCTCTGATATTTTTGGGTAAACTGTGTGTACAGTTTGGGAATATGATATCTTATTCCCAAATTTACAACTGGACCGAAAAATTTAAAGGAGGGCATGACCCAGTACTGAGAATCACAGTAGGCATTCAACTAACAAATATGGCAGATGACAACATTTAATCAATTCCTGACCTCCTTGAAATAACAATACCTTATGGTTTATGAAATTACTTTAAAAGTGGTTATCAGTTTAGAAGTTTCCATTCCACCATCACAAAGCACCCTTAGTTCTGCAAAGTTCATCTGAGATGAGCTCCAAGAGTTTTGATCCAAAATCAGAAACAGACGACAGCAAATTTTCCACAGGCTCCTAAATCTGTTTCAACAAGAGTGAAATAAATTTTTGCCTTGTATAGTCTCTTATGATGAGACATGGGTCCATCACTAAATTCCCAAGTTGAACTCTGTGAGTATGGTGTAGTGTAGGAATAGAGAACATTAGCCTGTAAAGACACACACACACTTGTCAGCTTAAAAATCCACACAACTTCTTTTGGGACTAGAAAGGAATATTGCTCATTAATTTTCTTTATGAACATCACACTATGAATTCTATATACTGCTGCCAGCTTTTGAACAAAGTGAAAACCATCTATAGGAACAAAAGGTGCTATCAGGTAATTAGAGATGTGAGTTTCCTTCATGACAACATCAGGCCTCATATAGCTACTAACACTCAAGATAAGCAGACAACATTTAGTGGAAAACCTTAGAACATCCCAATACATCCTTAGTATAGTCCAGATTTATCTCACTTTGATTTCTTTTGTTTGGTCATTCAAGCATTGGGAGGACATCCTTTCAATGTAGCAACAAAGTAGAAGTGTTCATGCAAAATTGGATTGTGATATATCCTCAAACTTTTTATGATGAAGGGATCCACAAGCTCCTCATAAGTTGAGAAAAATATCTAGAACCTCATAGAGACCAACAATATAGAAACAAAATAAATATTGTTTTTTATTATTATTCTGTACTAATAAATAGTTTGTATTGGACTGGACCCTCATATTAATTTTTTTTTTTTTTTTTTTTACAATACGTGAGATAATTTTTTTTTACACAGATTTTGAATTTTTTTCTTATTAATGTTTTTCATGTATTATTCTTTTTTATTAAATTACAGATTTAAAACTCAATCTAATCTATATAGACATAAAGAGTATCATGGTGGGGTCCAATATCCATGTCAAATTTGTGGACGTGTATATCCAACTAATAGCACTCTGCGAGCTCATAGTATAACACATAGTAATCTCCGTCCCCACAAGTGCCCACTTTGTGACAAAACATTCAAGCGCAATCAGGATCTTAAAGTAAGTTTTCAAGTAATCGACTTAATTGAATGTTACTTTTTATCCAGTTTTCTTTTAAGCTTATTTACATTATTTTTTTATTTAGTTTTTGTTTTAAACTTATGTTCATTTTTCACCCTTTTGAATTTTATCTTTTAATTTTCTTTCATTTTCCATTTCTCCTATCCAATTTCTCATTTTTATATTTTGGCTAGTTTCTTTCTTTTGCTTTGTATTAATGATGGGCCATTTCTCTTTTTAATCTGCCTTTCATTATTATAATGGATAGGTTTTCAAACAACAGGTAAGAGAATAAATAAATATTTACTTTTATTGGTTCTTTTTTCAGTAAATACTTTGCTGCATGTGAATAAAAATTAAAATACTTTAATTCTTTTTACACCTTCCACTGATACTTAATATAAACTAGATACAAAACCTTTTTTTGTCTACAAAATGAAATAAATTTATTCTTTTACTTTTTGTTTAAATAAGTATATAGTCAATATTTAATCCTTCTTCATGTGGAAAATAGAAGGAAGTGATTGTAGTGTAATCATGGTGATTGTTAGCCTATTCATGATGTACAAAACTGTAAAAATTATAAACTAAAATAGGTTGGAATACTCTCACCTATGATTACATCAACTGAGTGTAGTGGATATAATCATCACTACATCTTCTCAGTCAAGATTCACTGCAGGCTGCAAAAGACCCCCCTTAATAGGATTCAATGAAATACTTATTTTTTTTTTATAAAAATTAATTAATGTTAAAAATGTTATAGCTCCACATAAAGCATTCTAACAAACATTCAAATTTTCCTGTAATAAAATATTGTCAGTACAAGAACTGTAAGAAATTACAATGTCAAGACTGCATATCAGAATGTGGTTATAAATGTGAAGAAGAATTTTCAAAAAGACATATTTTTTAAATTGTGTTCGATGATATGGTTATATTAATTTAAATAATTTTTTTTATCCTTAAGTGATGTTTAAAATCATAAATTAATAAAAAAAAAATAAATAACATTTATAATATCTGGATTTCTAATAGTAAACAAGATGGGTCCATTAAAGAGTTCAGTAAAATATGGCAACTCACCCCTACCCTATACATAGAGAAGGGAGGAAGTGAATTCAAGTGATTTAATTTTTTTTTCGGATTTGAATATTTTGAGTTTTATACGGATTTGAATATTAGATCACAGATACTATGTTTTTTGGTGGTTGGGTTTCAATTAACCACACATCTCAGGAATGGTTGACATTTGACTGTAAAAGATTACGCTTCATTTACATTCTTACATATCATCTTCATTCATCCTCTGAAGTAATACCTTAAGATGATTCCAGAGGCTAAACTAAAAAGTGATTCTTTCAGACATTTTTTAATTAAAAGAAAGAATGTAAATTACTATAAAGTAATTACATACTTTCTCATTTTTGTTAGAAAAATATTATGAATCCTCAAACTATATTTTATGTCTGTTATTCAGAACCAGAAGAGATGTGGTTCAGCAAAAGAATAGTTAATAGAATAATTGTAAGCTTGTGAAAATTTGAGTACGGTTAATTAAGTGTAAATAAGAAAAATAAGGGTAATAAGTGTAAATAGGAAATCATTTGGTGCATTTTTACATTAGAAATTTGAAATTCAGGTCGATTTACTTACTTCAGTACATTATGTTTATATATACAACTTTTTCTTAATAATTTGGGAATAGGACAAATAAAATATTTTTGCCTCATATTTTGTTAAGGGAATATCTTTTGACAAAACTAAATAATATGGTATCTTTAAGACCAAACATTTTTTATGTTGACTATGAAAAAAATTTAGCTTTTTAAGTAAAGTTCAGTAAAATCAACTTAAATCATTCTCTTTAACATTTGATGAGAAGCTTAAGAACTTGCCTTTTTTTTCTGTTTAGTCTGTGGAACCACCACAAGTTATTGCTTCAGAGGATAAATGAAGATGATATATTGTAATTTATAGTCTCTATATGTATTCTATAGTCTCTGGTCAATCATTTCTGAAATGTGTGGTTAATATAAACCCAACCACCAAAGAACACCAATATCCATGAGCTAATATTCAAATCCAATATAAAATCTAGTATAAAAATGCCTTTACTAGGATTTGAACCTTAGAACTCTCGACTTCGAAATCACCTGATTTGTGATGATTAATTAACTAGTAGATCAGCTCGGTAGGCTAAGAACTAGCCTATAATTCCTTTATAACCTGAGTTGGTTGGGTGAATGTTAACATAAATCCATTTGTAAGCTTGTTACAAATATTTTCAGAAATGATTTTTAATTTTTATTTGTAACAGTTATTTAATCTTCGACAGATTTAATTTTAATATTTAAAAAAATGTATTTTAAAACATAAATTCAGTACTGTTTGTGATTTATTCTGTTTGTGCTATTTACTGTGTTTATTTTGTACTGTTTATACTGATTGTGTTATAAAACATACATCTGTTGGGAGTTGAATATTAAGTACTTTATTTCTTTAACCAACTGAAAAAGCTGGATTAAGTAAAAAAAAATTTATTAATAAAAATAGTACTCATAAATGTAAAATTAGACATCCAACAGATTTGTTGTTTAGAATTTATATTCTGCTTACATTTTAACAGCTTCTGGAATTATGGCTAGAAAATTAAATAACAATAAATCTTGGGTAGAGATTCCTACATAAACATATTGTTTGTAAGAATGTAATGAAATGAAATTTTGTCCTGTTACATACTTGAGTTTAATAAAGCAAAGACCAAGCTAAGCTGGAAATTGAATGTGGAAATCATTGGTGTATATTATATTGTTCATATTGCGTGTTTTAATGTGTGTTTCTTGGATATTTACATTTCTTCATGTACAGTGCTGTGCAAATTAATTGGGACAAGCAGTCTCTTTTTTTAAGAAATACATTTTGTATACATTTGTCATGGAACCTTTTGTTTATTTTATGTTACGCATATTTTTTGGTATGTACATGATATATAGTGAGTTAACCTTGACTGCTGTGAAGCAGTTAGAACCGGTTTGGGTTGGTTATATCACATCTGACTGA
>JAAAKQ030214021.1:0-11585 GCA_010016005.3 Zanna intricata | reverse complement strand
GAGTACCTGAGAAGAAAAGATTAGAAGCTTTTGAAATGTAGTGCTATAGGAGAATGTTAAAAATTAGATGGGTGGATAAAGTGACAAATAAAAGGGTGTTGCGGCAAATTGATGAAGAAAGACTTATTTGGAAAAGTATAGTTAAAATTAAGAGAAAGACACACCTTAAGGCATCCTGGAATAGTGGTTTTGATATTGGAGTGACAGGTAGATGGGAAAAATTGTGCAGGCAGGCAACGTTTGGGATATATAAAACAAACTGTTGTGGTTGTAGGATGTAGGGATATACCAAAAGAAAACGACTGGCACTAGATAGGGAATCTTGAAGAGCTGCATCAAACGAGTCAAATGACTGAAGACAAAGAAAAAAGAAGATTTAAAGACTAAAAATAGAAAGAACTATTGGAAATACAGAAAAATATTTAAGAATTTTTTACCTATATCAGAAAAAAATATTATGAAAATTAAGAAATAATTTGTCTTAGATAGAGGATTAAGCCAAAGTTTTTGCTTATCCACAACCTGCTTTAATATACAGTATACGTTGAAGATGTAATAAAAAAAACAAAGATGATATTAAAAAAACAAAAAGCTGACGTAAATTGTTGATTACGTTATACTCTTTCTTATTCGGTTTATCAAAATGAACATTCCAGAATTTTATGTTTTTTAAGTTACCTTTTCTCATTTAAATAATTTACTTGGAAAATTCCCATTAACTAAAAAAAAAGTTAGTTAAAAAAATGCCCATGTTAGTGGTTGCAAAATTGACTAAGATTAGTTATTAACCGGAATATTTTCCAGCTTTTTACCGGGTGGATATTCAGGTTAGGTTGTCAGATAATTAATAAATAACTTACTCTAATTTTATTCCATTTTTATTCAGCTTTATAAAGAACATTTTAAATCAGGTAAGGAATTCATTTCTTACAACTGCATGTTGTAAGAAATGAATGATTTAGATATAAAATAAAGCCCCCTCAATTTTTCATCTTCATTGCAATGCGGATTAATAAGCTTCAAACTTATCAATAAATATATAGTGTGTTAATAAGTTGTAACTTTTTTTTTTAACCTCCGGAACCACTGTAAGGTATATCTTCAGAGGGTGAGATGAATAATTGTGAAAATGCTATGTCTGATCGGGACCTCCGGTTGAAAGGTTGAGACGCTACCACTCGCGCCACGGAGGCCCGGCAATAATTTGTAACTTTTTAACTGTTTCTTTAACAGTTGTATAAACCTAAAAAAAGAAAAAAAAAAGTGCAGAGTATAGATCTGGTCTGATCTACCTGTACACTCCACAGAAGCCAAAATGAGGATGAATAAATCAAAGATAAAATAAAGTAGCAAAATTAAAGAATTTGTTGACATTCAGAAGTGCTTCGAATAACTGTAGAATATGAGCGTCTACCCGTTCACAAGCCATCCAGAGGTCAGAAATTTTTTATTCTGACAGGAACCGCACTCTACTTATAAACGATTTTCCGTTGATCTATTTAAGTTCTGATGTAATCTTTTGTTGACGTAACTATTTTTGGATTTCTGAAGGAATTAAGGAGTTGCCAAGAATTGGCTCATTCTTTATAAAGGAATATTTTCCCATTTTATCGGAATGTTATTATGCTTCGGTAGACTACGACATGTGAAAGTAACCAACTGAACTAAATGTTGCTTTATTATTATTATTATTATTATCATCATCATCATCAATAATAATTGTTATAGTTTGATTCAGCAAAAAATAGTTTCATTTTTACTTTCATTAGCTATTATTGTTATCGCGAAAAATTTCGGTTTTCAGATTTCAATGAAAATATCTATTTTGACCATCCCTGAATCCATTTTGACTATTTTCGATGTGACGTCTATACGTACGCTTGTTTGAACGTATGTATGTATCTTGCTAAACGCAAAAACGATTAGCTGTAGGAAGTTGAAATTCTGGATTTAGGACTGTTATAACATCTAGTTTTGTACCTTCTCTTTGGATTGCAATCGACTGGACCAAAAATGTCCAAAAAGGCCCAAATACAAAAAATTTTGATTTTTACTTTTTCTTAACTGCAGTAATAAGCCCTCATTAAGAGCTTTTCAACGATATATCATAAGAGATACTAATTTTCATTGGTTCCAAAGTTATAGCTAAATAAAAGTCTAATTAATCGTATATTTGGATCTTAGAAGGGGAAGGCACCTCGGTTCGAATCAGACTTCTACTCTTTTTTTTTAATTTAAATATATTGATTTATTAATAATTATTAACCTCCGATTGTAAAAATGTTTTTACGATAGATAAAAATTCAATAATGACAATTAAAAAAAATATCTGAAGTCATTAATGAAATAAAAATTTATGTACTTTTAATTTTCAAAATGCATGTATTTGAAATTTAATAGGCGTACAAGAAATCATGTGATGTCCACATCAGATTTAAAAAATATATATATAAATTCTTTATGCTCTAATTTGAATTAAATATTGAATCAAAATGATATAAACCATTTTTAAAGTTTCTTTAAACTTGTAAAATTAATTTTTTTTAAAATAATAATAATAAAAATAAAATAATTAAAAATTAGATCTTTAAAGTATTTGCATTAGTTTTAATAATATAAAGAATTTTGATCTTCTTACCGAGACCTGTTTCTCAGACTTTAAATGTTGTTATTTCATATAGTAATACTTAGGATTGTTACTACTTTTATGTTACTGTTTTAAATTCATAATAATTGATCTTTTCCTATATCTAATTTTTCACATCAAAATTCTTTTATTTTTTAACCAAGGAAATACTTTATTTGTTATTAAAATTCTATGATTACGCAAAAAAATAAATCACATAAAAACATTTCCTACCATCCAAAACAAGTTATAATATTTTTTATATAATTCTGCTAATTTAATTTTCATACACCTAATAATATAGAAATTTTATTTGAAACCCGTAAGAAAAACATCAACATATTTGTATTTAATATTTTAAAAAATTACTTTTGAGTATAATTTTATAATATTAGATTTAATCAAAGTAAATTCTAATAATTAGTACTAACAAAATTATTGTTTATTATTTAATCGACAATTTGTTAATTTTTATATCGTTTAATATATAGAACTCTAAAAAATTTTTCCATTATTTAATATAATTTTTTTAAATTTTTATATCCTTTAAAATACAGAATCCTAAAGGATTTTCATTTTTAATAAAACTAAAAAGAAAAGCTGACAAAGAAGTTGTAGAATTTTCCCATCACGCGGCTATTTATAAATAAAATATAACTAAGACATTAATGATACACTGAAAAAAATCCCACGATAAATTACAAGATATTAATATTGGCTTGTGGTTAAAACCGTAAATTTCAAATCTGGTATTAATAAAAAAAAACGTTTCAAATTCAGCAAATTAAAAATTAAAATCATTTTCAGCACTCTTGAAAATGTATAATTGATTCCTCAGTAAGAAATGTATATTTCTTACTTTTTGCGTGAATTCCAAAGTGGGGGAGTTCCAAGTGAGGGAGTGGGGGAAAGTTAAATTTAATAAAAAAATCTTTTTTTGAAGTAGTCTTGATTACAATAAAAAAAGGGAAAGAACAAAAAAATGTTGAAAAAAACGTGTTTTTTGGTAGGGTCCGGCCGCTTGGTAAGGTTTGGGGCTCCCAATTTAGTAAATATTACCGGCCTCCGTGGCGCGAGTGGTAGCATCTCGGCCTTTCATCTGGAGGTCCCGGATTCAAATCACGCTTAGGCATGGTATTTTTCTCATACGCTACAATTAATTCATCTCATCCTCTGAAGATGTACCTTAACGGTGGTTCCGAAGGTTAAAAAAAAAAAAAGTTACAACTCATTAACACACTATATATTTATTGATAAGTTTGAAGCTTATTAATCCGCATTACAATGAAGATGAAAAATTGAGGGGGCTTTATTTTATTTCTAAATCATTCATTTCTTACAACATGCAGTTGTAAGAAATGATTTCCTTACCTGATTTAAAATTTTCTTTATAAAGCTGAATAAAAACGGAATAAAACTAGAGTAAGTTATTTATTAATTATCTGACAACCTAACCTGAATATCCACCCGGTAAAAAGCTGGAAAATATTCCGGTTAATAACTAATCTTAGTCAATTTTGCAACCACTAATATGGACATTTTTTAACTAACTTTTTTTTTTATTTAATGGGAATTTTCCAAGTAAATTATTTAAATGAGAAAAGGTAACTTAAAAATCATAAAATTCTGTAATGTTCATTTTATAAACGGAATAAGAAAGAGTATAACGTAATCAAACATTTTACGTCAGCTTTTTGTTTTTTTAATATAATGTTTTATTACATCTTCAACGTATATATTAAAGTAGGTTGTAGATAGGCAAAAACTTTGACTTAATCCTTTTAAGCCAGGTTAGGAAAAAAAAACCTTAAGAAGGTTTAAAAAAATAGTAAAGATTAATTTATATCCGTAATTAGACGACAATAAAAGAAACGACATATAAATTAAATATGGTTCACAAATAATTGTGAACCTTAGTGATCACAAAGCTTCAAAGTTTAGAGAATTTTTTTGAGGTGGGAGTGATTTGCAAAATTTGTTTTGCAATTATTATTATTTTTTAATTGCTACCAAATGTTCTAAAAAAAAATATGACTAATTACGCGAAAAATCGAGATAGTGAGGGTGATCTTGTTCTACAGCCTCACACCCTCAAACTTTTTTGTTGAAAATTTAACCGCATCAATGCCCCACATATATAGAAGTAATCCGACCAAGTTTGGTCTAAATCGGTCGAGTAGTTCTGGAGGTATAAGATGACATACAGGCCAACACAGAACACACTCTCGTACATATGTATGAACATTAATATCCAGAAAATTTCCATTGGGTATTTTTGGTTTTTGTTCGTAGGTATCAAAACGTCAAGATATGGTGAAAAACGAATATGGCCAAATTAGACCGATTTCAATACTTTCCCTTCTAGAGCTATAACTCTGCTACAGCGCTATCTAGACAGGAAAGTAATAATTGTGTTTGTTTTTTTTTTTTAAAGAAATATTTCTGTCATAAAATTGCATTGTTTAGTTTAACATAAAAGTGATTGAGGAATAAATAAGTCCTCCATCAATCTTTTACTGTCATGATGAAGCGAATTATTAAATTCAAACTGATCGGCAAATGATAAACAGAAACTGTTACATGTATTAAAACCTACCGGTTGTAGATAAAGTGATGTGAAACAAATAACTTCTGAATATGGTGAAATCACTTCTGAAATCAAAACAAAAATCGTGGGTAACAGCATCTCTTTTTATTGAGTGGTTTCATTTTTTTAACGAAACATGGAGTATTTTATTCAAAAACAAAGTCATTGCCATTTAAAATTCTTCTATTGACTGATAACTTTCCAGGGTATATTCAGAAAAAGTAAGATTTTTGTTTCTTAATGTAGAAACACTATTTCTGCCATTTGATACGTCAGCTTTTAAACCCTTGGATCAAGGGATCATCGCTGCTTTCAAAGCCTATGTTATATCAATGTTTCTAAATGTTGCCTATGTCAAGTATCCTTCTCTCTTTATCTGTTTAGCCTCCGGAACTACCGTAAATTACTTCAGAGGATGAATGAGGATGATGTGTATGAATGTGAATCAAGTGTAGTCTTGTACAATCTCAGCTCGACCACTCCTGAGAAGTGTGGTTAATTGAAACACAACCACCGAAGAACACCGATATCCACGATCTAGTATTCAAATCCGTATAAAAATACGGTCAAGTTTTCATGTTAAATCAACATAACCTAAATATAACTGCAACATAACCAACACAACCTACGCTCGCTTCACTCGTTAAACTTGCTAAATAATATACAAAATATATATTTTATTCTACAACACTGAAGATAATTATATATATTAACCGGTAACAATGCATAAACTCCGGATTAATCAAATTTACCGTAATATATATGCTAACATCGCCGTCGTGACTTCGCTCGCGCTTACTTGAGTTTTCCATCGCGGTCAATTTCTTTTTTTACTTAATGGTATTTTAGTCAATTAACCGGAGGTAGGTTGCAGCACACAGCCCACCGCGCAGGTCTAGTGGTTAACGCAAAATCGCAAATCAGCTTCGAAGTCGAGAGTTCTGAGGTTCAAATCCTAGTAAAGATAATAATTTTTATACGGATTTGAATAGTGGATCGTGGATACTGGTAATCTTTGGCGGTTGGGTTTCAATTAACCACACTTCTCAGGAGTGGTCGACCTGAGATTGTACAAGACTTCATTCACACATCATATCATCCTCATTCATCCTCTGAAGTAATACCTTAACGGTAGTTCCGGAGGCTAAACAGATAAAGAGAGGGTGCAGCATATACAGTAACTCAGTGACAAAGGCTGTATTTATTGAGGCACCATGCCGTACGCAGTTGCACTCCTTAAATAAACGAAATTTAAAATAAATTGAAAGTAGTTTTTAGATTTTTATCTGAAGGGTATTTGCAAGCCAAAATCTACAGAATTTCGCATTTGGTATAGGTGGAAATTGTGAAAATTTGCAATCATTGTTAAAAATGTTTTTCTTTTCTTCACCTCTTTCAATGTCGAATTTTGAAAACTCTGAAAATTGGTTTTTAGATAATCAAATGAAGATTACACACATCAAAAATCAGGTTGATATATTCATTTCTTACACGGAATTTCAGAAAAATCTACATTTGGGTTTTAGATATTCACATGAAGATTACACACACCAAAAATTATGTTGATATCTTCATTGATTACCTACAAATTAAAAAAAAAAAAAACAGTAAATTTCAATTTTACTCAATTTTAACCCTTTAAACTCAGAATTTCAACAAAAAATTCTTTCTTAGTGTGCAACTTTAAGAAAAACGTGTATAAAAATTTTCATTAATTTATATTCAGTAATTTTTGCAGGGCGTTAATGAATCAGTCAGTCGGAACGTGTTCTTTTATATATAAATTTTATTTAATAAATAAAAAATGTTGTAATAATAATGTCTATGATAGAAAGAACAAACAAATTTTTTTGCTACAACTGAAGTATGAGGTAATTAGACAGTCTAGCAGGCAGACTTTAAAAAGATTAACTGAATCCAGTTGTGGAAATTCCATTATTGGAGGGAGAAAATAAATGCATTGAGGAATGGTTATGAAGGGAAGGGTAGGGTGGCATTCAAAATATTCACCCTTATCTCCAATAACTCCATTACTTTCATGACTGTATTTCATTAATTTTTATTTTTGTTAATTAAATACTGGTTTATTTAGGATGGTAAGTCTGAATACTTAAATGCGGTCACTGTAAACCTTTTTTCTTAATTTTTCTATTCTCCTGTAAATATTTCTAATTTATCGGTGAATTAATCTTTAAATGGGATTAGGGTAATAATTGCTATTTGTTATCATAAATTGATCTTTTAACCCTACCGAACCATTTTAATATGTTATCTTCTCAATCTTTTTCAGGTTACACCATTTTATTTTAGTGCTGTAACAATTCAAAAATAACGTTTCTTTTGTTCTTTTTTCCATTAACTACATTTTTTTCATTATATTTTTGTAAAAAAATTAATTTTTAAAAATGAAATTGTATGAAGAGTTGTGTTATTCATTTTTAAGTAAAATGTTTATTTTTTTTTTTTTAATAGTATAATTTATTTTTATATTACTGCAATGAAAATGTAATCTTAGGGAGGCCACACATATAAGCGATACGACATTTGTTTGTAGGATAGAAATCGTAAAACATTTGTCGCTGCATACACGTAACTGCATATCAATAAGGCAAGCACTTTTGTCGCGTGTGCATATTCTCAGTACAAATGAGTTCTTCAAGTGACGAGGATGTTAATATATCACATTGGTTTTTAACTAGAAAGCGAAAAGGAAGATTCTGGGTTCATCCATACAATGTTATCAATATCCACCATAGCTCTGCAGTTGTGTGTAAAAAATTAGCCCAGCATGCAGATAGATGATTCAAAGATATATACAGAATGGGACCGGGCAGCTTTAATTATTTGTTAAATTTGGTTTCGCAAGATTTAGAGAGAAAGGACACTCGCTATCGATTAGCAATTACACTTTTAAGTTTTATACGGAACAAAGAGACATTTGACGCATGCAACAAATGTCGTAATTTATACGAAACGATCCAGAGATGATATGAAAGCCACCGGAAATATTTTCTGTCGGGCAGAATGCTATGTACATTATAGAGTAGGAAATTTCGAACAAGTACTGTAACTGAGGTTTGTTACTTATTACCAATTATCATTTCATGTATTTTATTACTTTATTTTGCCGTATTGAAATTAAAATGTATTAGGTTCAAAAATAGTAATAAGATTTTCTGTTTATTTTTCGTCTGTTTTGCTTCAATAAAAACAGATTTTTAAAAGTTTTTATTTTCTTTTTATTGACTGTACTTACATTAATTTCTCAGAATTAAAATTTCTACTAGTTTTATTACTAAATCTTGCGCATTTATTAGTCACTTAGAAAGACTACTGTACTACATACTTAAAAAAAAAACTTGTTTTTCGACATGGAATTTCGTGTTTCATATAGAATTTCATAAAAATTTATGGATTTAAGGTTTGGGACGTATTTTATTTTATTTCCCAGCTCAAATTACATAAGAAATCATCAATCTTGTTCCTTAATTTGGATCCCAAAAATTCCAATAGGGCTTCGTTTTATTAGAAGAGCTGAAATCCGGGAGAAATCTTTCTCTATCAGCATCTAGAAAACAAAACATTTCCAGACCTAAGTGTTTATATGAATTTTTTCATTATTTTCAACAGCAGTATGACATGAAAGTTTCTCAGTTTCTTTGTGGGACACTATGTATATGTACGTTAAATGACGCAACTTTACAATTATGTGATTATTTAGGTCAGTGTTTCCCAACTTTTAGTATATACAACCCAATTTTCAATTATAATTTTAATATCGCCCCCTCTCATACAATAACAATATATACAATAATAATGTATGTTGAGTATTTTGACTCTAAAGCTACAACACTACGAACTTTGTTATAAACCTTATAAATTATCAAAAATAAGTAAATTTTTTGATATTTGGCAACACCGATCCGCTACATTAACAAAACCAGAATGGATGCCTTTCTGTTGTTCTCTGTCTTACATCCACCATAAAGGACATTCTTGCGGCTTTGCTAGAAGTTTTGATTTGTGCTGAACATTCTGGAACGTCTGCGCGACCGTCTGCGCAAATCCGTATTAACTGCTGCATCTCGTTTAATTCCAGCTAGTTTTAGTCCAGTCCTTTTATATCCAAGGATCCTTTTATAGCTATCTAATCTATCAAGAATGCGTATGTTGTAATTTTCATGTTAATTGTAATTCACGGTATTAAATATTCACAGCAGTAGATTTATCTACAATCATGGATAAATTTTTAATTAGGCGTAATCGAGCATTAGATGATAATGAATTATCAACAAGTCCACAGACGAGCGTGGTTACGAAAATAGATTCAAGAAAATATTCTCCAGAATGTTCTGGGTTAAATGTTTCCCTAAATTTTGGGTTTACCAGTAATGAAGTAAATGCAGAAAAAATATTTCTGTGCATCACTTAATCAAAAATTTTGGCAGCAGACAGCAGGAAACCTAATAAATTTTAACAAAATTTGGAAACGCTTCATAATAAGTACGTTAACTAAACCCGGGAATTCTTCAAATTAAAATCATATGAAAACCAAATATCATTTTTTAGTTTGTGAATGAAAAAGCTTTAATTGTATCTTACAATGTTTCATAAAAAATAGCCAGATGTAAAAAGCCTCTAACCATTGGTGAAGAAATTATTTTGTCAGGTACAATTGAGATGGTAGAAACTATGTTTGGAGATAGTTTTGCCAAAAGTTTCAGTCGATACTATATCAAAGAATACTGTTTCCCGTTGAATCGGTTATGTAGCTGAATATGAACAGCATCAGGTTTGCGGGAAGTTACATGATAAATTGTTTTCAATTCAGCTTGATAGCAGTAAAGTTACTCATTTAGTTGCCTAGGTTTGATTTTCTGATGATACGTCAGCAGTACAAAAGCTACTTTTTTGCAAACCAATAGAACAGAAAGCAACAACACTCGCATTATTTACTATCTTAAATGATTTTATAAAATAGGTAAACATAGAGTGGAAAAAGTGCCTCAGAAAACGCATCGATGCTCGTCCAATATCTGGAAGAGTCCAAAGCATATAAGCACTTGTGAAACAAAAATATTCACAGTGTGTCTTAGCACATTGCATGGTCCACAGACAAGCTCTGGCTTCTAAAAAAATGAGTCCTGGTCTGAATATTGTGCTAACGACGATTTTAACCGTAGTAAATTATATAAAAATGAGACCTTTAAATTCAAGAATCTTTTCTGCACTTAGTAAAGACATGGATGCATTATATTCAGAGTCACTAATTTATTTCGAGGCAAAATGGTTATCACGTGGGAGCTTTCTGCAATATATTTATGAAATAAGGGATAAGATTGCCAGTTTTCTAGAAGAGGAAAATCGCCCAGAAGCCAAGAAGCTTCAAGACGGTTTATTCGTGATAAAATTGAGCTACTTGGTCGGCACGTACGAGAAATTAAATACTTTGAACCTTCAACTCCAAGGAGCAAATACAATATGTTGGATACGAGTAATAAAGTTAATGCTTTTTGTAGAAAAATGAAAATGTGAAGCAGAAATTTAAACCAAAAAACCTAGAAATGTTTGCAAATATGGATACATATGTCAAACTTACAAGGCTGAAGAACATGTGAAAGTTGTTTTTGTAACCATTGAAAATCATTTAGCCATGCTGGCATAGAATTTTAAAAAGGTTATTCTTGCTAACGACAACTTGGAAGCAAGTAACGATTGGGTAAAGGATCCATTTCAAAATACTCTGTAAGGCTCTCTACTGTTGAAGAAGAAATCTTCAATAGACTTTACGGCAAGTTGCGAAATCAAAAGTCAGTTTATTAATAAATCACTCTTTGAATTTTTGTAGGGATAAATGATAAGTTTTCTGGACTGAAAACAAAAGCATTTCGTAAACTATTACCATTTTCATCATCCTATCTTTGCGAAACTGGATTTTCTGCGATGGCTGCTTTGAAGAATAAATTTAGATCGTAGCTAAATATAGAAAAAGAACGTGTCTATTTCTAATATTAACTCTTATTCGAAAAATTTTAGTTTGTATAATTATTAGACTTATTTTTAATCTGTGTTAAGTACTGATACAATCCTATGTATATATGTATTATATCAGTGTAAATGTGACTTGCATTGTATCCATTGTTTATTATTTCCTTAGTATTTCGTTTTTCTTTCCTTTCAATAAATTAATAACCTTTTTAAATAATATTTTCTTTATTATACGCTCGTCCCCCCCCCCCAGAGTGGTGCGCCCCACCCCATACGTTGAGAAACACTGGCTTAGGTGTTGTAATAATCAACCCACCGGGTTGGTCTAGTGGTTAACGCGACATCGCAAATCAGCTGATTTCGAAGTCGAGAGTTCCAACGTTC
>JAAAKQ030214010.1:0-11585 GCA_010016005.3 Zanna intricata | reverse complement strand
TAGAGGGTGAGAGGAATAAGAAAATAATAAATTATCAATCTGATGTGACAAAGTCACATTATCTTTGATGATGAGGCAATCTTCGTTTTTCAAAAATAAGGGCCTGTTATGTCATATTATGACACATCACACTATCTTGTTGCTATGTAGCTGGTATTAGGTGTAGCCGGGTAGGATTCTTTCGTTTCCAAAAGAGTAGTCGCGTTAACCACTAGACCAATCCGGTGGGTTAAAGACTTGATATACTATAATACTATATCTTAACGGAAGCTAATAACAGAAGAAGAAAAATTCTCTTGCTATGCATTATCTTGATCTTCCAACCGAGTAAATGTCACTTCCTAACTTTAACAACTTTCTCACTGTCGGAATTCTTTCATTTCTTCCTTCTAGCTATCTTTATCAGGGTTTCTTCAGTTATTTCCTCCTTGTCATCATTCGGGACCGTTTCTTGGCCACGGGATTCTAATAAACCGGTTCCATTGTTATATCATCTATTTTGTAAGTACTGCCCTAACTAAAACTTCTCTTAATTGAATGTTGTTACTGTCGAAATAAATATTTTCATAAAACATTATGCATGTTCTTGTGTTTTCCTATCTGATTATCTTTCATTATCACTTGTTTTTTTTTTTTGTTTGAAAGTGATTGACCCCTGAAAGTAAAGAATATTCTTATTTTGTGATAGAAGATTTTGATATCGCGTTAAAGATTGGCTGCTGTTTTATGTGCCTTTTTTCGGTCGAAATACTTCGTTATATCCGAATCCGCCCCACAAATGACAGCATTATAAGTGGATTTACTACATTAAAACTCTTATTTGAATAAATCTAGTAACTATATTTATAAAAAAAAAAAAAAATTATTATATTGTATTTAACTTAACTAAAAAATAAATGATATTTCTCTAATGTAATTTCATATTACAGAATTTTTAATAATTTTTTTTTTGAGAAAGTGAATGAATGAAAATGTTTTTGTTCTTAATACCTTCTACCTCTAATTGTCTCTTTTTAAATATGTACTCTCATATACATTTATGAGAGCAAAGTGTCAGTATCTTGTATGGATTTTGTAGTGGGTTCTTTTGAAAGGAGGAAGACTACTGTTTCAAATATTTGTAACTGTCCTATATTTTTATGATCTTTTTGTATAGAGAGTACTTTTAATTTTAAAAATTTTCAAAGCAATGATTTAGCCGGCCTCCGCGGCGCGAGTGGTAGCGTCTCGGCCTTTTGTTATCCGGAGGTCCCGGGTTCGAATCCCGGTCAGACATGGCATTTTCACACACGCTACATATCATTCATCTTCATCCTCTGATGTAATACTTGACTGTGGTCCCGGAGGGTAAACGAAAAAAAAAGCAATGATTTACTCAAACTTAAATTTCTTTTCATAATACAGTAAAATAGTCATTATGATTAGAATTCAAATTCAACCAAAACATTAAAAAAATCAAGTAAAATTTAGTTGTGTTTGTATACTAGTATGAACTGTTTGGCTAAAAAAAAAATTACTATGGTTTAAATTAATCAACATACATTGAAATCAACTAGATTTCATAAATAAATATTATAAAAAATACAAATATTTTATTTTTTAACAGATTGTACATGGTTATTATGCCACTATTTTGTTTTGCCATTCCAACTTATGTACCGATTTACTTTTGGAGTGAAAATCCTTGGGTAGCATGGTATGTGGCTGGTGTCACTCGATACACTCTTTCACTTAATTTCACCTGGTTAGTAAACAGCGCCGCTCATATCTGGGGAACAAAACCATATGACAAGTAAGTTATTTTGATATTCTCTTCTGTTTATGAATTAACTATAAATCTGTATTTTAATTAACAAATCTCCATCTAGTTTTAGGTTACAAAAACTATATTTTTAGGTTAGGTTACTAAATCTACATTTAATTTTGGATCATTTTTACATTAACAGTAAATAATAATGAGAGGTATAAACTAAAAAAATATTTAAAACACAAAGCCTTCCTAAATTTTTATACATTTTTTTAAGAAGTTTTTCAAAAAAATGAAAGATAAATATACCATTTTAGATGATGGAAAAAAAAAGATTTTTCAGTTGTAAGGTGTATGCTCAGGTGAAAAAGATTAATGCGTGGATTTTTCAGATTATACGTTTGGTAAATTCCAACTGATGTGCCACCTAGATAATCCATCACAATCTTCTTGTTGCATGTGTCATTGTATCAACAATTTAAATTAGCACAAATATTGGTAGAACCTGAGGTGAAGATGTGGTTAAAATAGATCAATTTTAATGAATTATTGCAAATGGTTTTTTATAGTCACATTAGATTAACCACATTACTTCTGGTGGTACTTTGGTTATGTTTTATAAATTTATACGTATAAAAACTTAATTATTCATTATAAATATGATTTGTTTCTAAATTTGTTAAATTATATTTTGAAATGATTAAATTTATTCTTTTATTGATTCACTGGGGAATAAAAAAGATTCTTTTTTTATCTCAAGAAGAAAAATATGTGATTCTGATAGTATTTTTTCTCCTGAATTCAAATGTGATATCAATTTTTCCCCATGACATAAGGTTTATAGGTTTATAAAGAGACAGGCATTTATAATTTGAAACATTTTAATACATTCTGCATTCTTTACTATGCAATATTCAAATATTTGACTCACCTAGAAAGAAAGAAATGATGATTTTCTGCTACATTTCAGCTGTGGACCATCCCTCTTGATGGTCCAACAATAATCAGCCAGCATATTAGAATTTCATTTGCTTTGATAGCTCTTTTCTACAGCAGAAATCTCTTGATGAAAGTGTTCCTTGTGCTCATTGCTCACTACGCCCAAGATTTTATGGGAAGAAATCTAGGTGCGAGTGCAGAAAGTGTACTTTTAAGGAATTCAAATTTTTATAAGATGTTATAAGATCTTTGACAATATCACAGTAATTTTCTGCCTTTTGATTTTCCAGAAAACTCTGAGTAACATTTTTGAATGTTTACCAAGGTGCTTTCTCCAGTGGATTCAATAGTTCCTCAAACTTTTTATCATGCATTAGTGATAATATTTGTGGGTCCACAAATATCCCTCTGTTAGTTTTTGCATCACTAATTTTAGGAAACTTCTTTTTTAAGTGCATGAAACCAGGAGAATTGTCTATGGCTTTGACAAAATTCTTCATTAATTCTAGTTTGATATGTAACAGAGGTAGAACCACATTTTTAGCATTACACAATGGGTCATGTTTCACATTTCTCTGTTCAGGAATGAGTAATTGGCATTTAGGCCATTCGTTTCCAATGAAATGTTTTTTTCTGTTCCTACTGTCTCATTCACATAAAAAACAACAGGAACCAAGCTGCAGTCCAAGAATAAAGGCAATTACCTTCAAATCACCACAAATATTCCATTCATATACTGTATATTGAAGCTTTCCAATATAAATTAAAAGTTTTCATATGTTTCTTTCATACTAGCAGATTGAGCCACAGATACTATGGGAATTTATTGTCATTGTGCAGAAGCACATCTTTTAAACTAACTTTAGAGGAATCAATGAACAGAACGATGAGTTCTGATGGACTATATTCATTAGAAAGTGTCTTTGTGAGAGAAGAAGTGTCATTATAAAACACTAAGGTATTTTTTTTTTCAAAAAATAATCTTTAAATTCAGAATGACAATTATGATAACTACATATCTTTATATCATTTTGAAGAAATTGATTCTTTTAGCTGGGAAGCAAGGGTTTTTTAGACTGTTTTTTTGGATAACATTAAATCTCTGGTACAGATCGTTAAGATTTTCATGAGTTAGTAAATGAGGCTCAGATGAACTGCTTTGTTCAAAAGTTGAATCACCAGAATCTGTTTCTTTTTCTTCCTTACTTCCATCAGACTCTGAGCTCTCTTCATCTAATGTCACATGTTCTGGAGGCTTTGGTATAGACAATTCTTTGCAGTGTGGAACTGGTCTCATTTCAGATTGCAAGTTAGGGTATACTACTTATGTTTTGATTTTGGGATAATCCCTTTAATGTTTGTTAAGCAGAAATAACATTCATAAGAGTGACCTTTAGGTTTCCTCCAAATCATAGGGATAGTAAATGGTACGTGATCTGTGCCATTTTTCCATGCAATGAGAAGCCTAGAACATGATAAACATGAGTTATGTGGGGCCCAGGCCCTTGTGTGGTCCCTGATTTTCACCCAAAATGAAGTTCATAACATTTCATTACTAATGGAGTAAGGTTTTGCCTTTGAAACTTGAGAAATTCCGGAGGTTTTGCCTTTGAGACTTGAGGTTCTGGAGGTTCAAAAAAAAAAAAATTGTTATAATAATTTAAATAAACTTTAGACATTTTGAAACCAATGACTAATTAAAAGAAATAAAGATGTAAATAGGTAATACAAAATAATTCAGACCTACGAAGCACTCACAATGATATGTTTATTTGTTAACTACTATATCACAACAGGCATTGATGATAAATATGTGCTATGCTAGGTCATGTTCGTACATGTCTATACACGTCTGAACCTTCACAATAGTAATGCTACCCTTTGAGTTAGCTCATTTGATACCATTATATTTACAATGCTCTAGGAGCATTTACTTGACAATGGACAAATGAATGAAGTGGACTAAAAAATGTTTTAAAATATTTAAAAAAATTTAAATAACAAAAAAAATCTTGGGTGATGGTGATCTTCTGAGTACATATTTGAAAATAGTATAGAAGAAACTGCATTATGTACACCTACTGGTAGTTGTGAGACAAAAATCATGTTGACAAGTGATTGCCAATAAAAAATTTTTTACATCAGTTTTCAACTTTTGGTTTTTGATTTTTGGATAATAATATAGCATTACTAGTTTAAAATAAAGTTTTACTAGTTCATCCAAAAATAAATAAAAAAAGAAATGACTAAATAGGATCAAATCATCCTTAAAATACTTTCATTTTATTTTTAATATTTCAGGAGTTGACTTAAACATGAAATATTTATATGAGCTGTTACTTCTAAAACTAAAAGTTTTTTAATGAAGTATAAAGTGCTGTACAACATTATTATAAAATTTACGCCATATCAGTAAATACAGAATAGAGATAGGATATCTTCCTACAACAAAAAAATCATGCCCTTTGTGTGCGGTAGTTAAGTTAGTTTTTTTAATAGATTTAAGGCAAGATACATCTTTTAAGGGTTCTCGTTAAACAGGGTATGTAGAATAATTGTTATTGTATGTTTCACTTTCTAATAATGGAATGAAAATTTACAGTTATTAGCCTAAGAAAGCCAGAAAATTAGCCTAATAAGATGAGCCTCTGATGATGAGTATAATATCTTGAAAATACTTTGATAGGGTTGATACTTAAAAAAAGATGTAAAAAATTCAAGCCATTAATAAACTGGCCCCATTGACAAAGTTAAATGTCACTGGTTTTAGTTGCTACTCAGATAATTTTTGCAGCTGTTGTCATTTAATGGCTGATAATGACAACAGTCAGTGATGATTAAAATTAACAAAAAAATATACACATCCATATTTTGAATTGTTAGAATTGAATAAATACCTTGAAAAAATAAATCCCCATTTTATTTTTTTGTTTTTTTTTTTTTTTCTTTTTACAGTAAAATTACTCAAAAAGTAGAAGCGATTTCATTAATTATAATCTCATAAAAACAAGCAGAAAAAACCTAAAAACAAAAAAAAAATTTTCCTTATAATTAAACATTAAAAATGCTATAAAGAATTGTTTTAATTTAAATCATGATTCCTTAGAAAAAATATAGGAAAATTCAAATAAATTTAAAACTATGTTATTTAACTTATAATTATCCTTATGAAATAATATTTTATACATAACTTATTTATCACATTACTTATCAAGTTTTTATATTTCAAATAAATCAAATTACTGAGTTTTTAATATGATTTTTTATTTGATAATGTATATATAATTTTATTTGTTATTTTATGTGCAACATTATGATCTGTTTTTTTTGAATCTATGGTCAATATTTTTAGTACAGTTGTTAGTAAATGAAATGCATTTCTTATTTTTGTTTATCTTGTTCTGCTGATTATTTTGAACTTAATAAGTAATCATAATTTAATAAGTATATCATACTTATTAAAAATAATTTTGATTATTTTTGTATGGGACAGGTAGTGTAAAACAACAATGTAATGTACAGCCTTCAAAGAGAAGAAATATAATATTAATTATGCTAAAAAAAAAAAAAAAAAAAAAAAAAAATCAAAATTTGCTGACTACTGAGTAAATAAATACATTTTTGATGAGAAGAGAAGTAAATTTTGAACAAATTTGACCATAGTATATATTGATTGAGTTTAAGAGGTGATAATACTAGGAAAAACTTTAACATTCAGGTATAAACCCTTCAGGAATTATTGTCAATGGGCTGTGAGACTGATTCAATTTCATAGTGCACTCATTCTCTGACTATAGAAAAAAAAACAAACATATTTTTCAAGAACAGTTATTTGTACAGTTACAAATTCAATTAATGTAATGAGGAATATTAGAATAAATTCAATGTAATTATGTTGTTTGAAAAATCAATATAAATGAAATGACATAAAATTTTTCTTGTTTTTTTTTTCCAGAAACATTAATCCCACAGAAAATATGTCAGTTGCAATATTGACGTTCGGTGAAGGTTGGCATAATTATCATCATGCATTTCCTTGGGACTATAAAGCAGCAGAACTTGGATGCTACTCAAAAAATTTTACAACTGCTTTCATCGATTTTTTTTCTAAAATTGGTTGGGCATATGATATGAAAACTGCAACTCCAGACATGATAAAAAGACGAGTTTTACGTACAGGAGATGGAAGTCATCCTAAATTTCATCGTCATGATGATGAAGTTTGGGGGTGGGATGATAAAGATATGAAACCAGAAGATCAGGCAATGGTAGAAATCGTTAATAGAAAAGAAGATTAAATATTAAGTACTGAATACTATTTAAATATTTAATGAAATAATTAATTTGTTAAATAAAACACCACTTTTTTACATTTTTATCAGAATAAAGTGATTTTTGTACTACAAACAAATAAAAAAAAAACATTAGTAAACTCCCGTACATTTTGGATATTCACTGCAAACAGTTTTTAAAAAGAAAAATAATTGAGCAGAAATTATCAATTTAAAAGGAAAATTTAAATTATTTTGATTATTAATTTTCTGAAAAATGTAAATATCTATTTTAAGTAATGCTATTAAAAAAGAATAGTTGATTATTTTGCCAATACTGCTTGAAAGTTGTGCAATCTAATAAGTAGCATGATATGTACAGAATGCAGTTATCCTTTAATTTTAATTCAAAGGATAACTTAACGGTGGTTCCGGAGGTTAAAAAAAAAAAAAGTTATATTAAAAATGATTGTTAGTTACTTTTATATATTAAAAATGTAATTAGTTTTTGTACAACACAATGCAACTCCCATCGTTTAAGTATGAGAGTAATAAACAAATGAAAAACAGTGAGTACCAAAATGTGAAGATCTTAAAGTGAACGAATAAAAAATTCTCTGATTATTTATAAATTACATATTATTTTAAGTTACATCATTTATCATTTATTTATATTTTATTGCAGCATGCCAATCTAATATCAGGCGAATGATAAATAAAGAGTAAAGTAACTAATAACTAAGTTTTAAGGTGAACTATTTTAAACTGATTTCATGGTAGAATAAATTCTATTTAATGAATATTCATAAAGGTTTTGATTTCACTGTTTACTAACATGATCTTTGTCTTTCACGACAAAGCAAACACTTATACCTCAGAATTCTTAAATAATGTAATTATTTTCTAAGTTTTATTTATTTTTCATTCTAAATGAACAACTTGAAGTAATTGAATACTTTAATATCTGGTAAAATGTAGCTACAAGTGCAGTTTAATAATTATTTGTTATTTATTTATGGCAATTTATCATAAATAAATAAATAAATAAATAATTTATGATTATTTATTTAGTTAGGTGGTTGTAAATTTTAGAAGTAATATTATTTATTTCTGTGTGAAAAATAATTACAGACGGCTAATTACATATAATATCATTTAATGTACATGTATATATATATATTTCAATATTTAATTCACAATATATGTATCAAAATAATACCCTTTTTATATAATACCCCTTATTTGTATATAATGTATAATTAATAATATTATATCAAACAATATCACTTAATATTTATTAATTTAATATTAAAAATTAGCTTCATTATTTATTTCATAACTTTATTTATTAAAATGATTAAGTTAGTTACTGTTAATAATGAATCAACAGTGCAATATGTTATATTATAACAAATTTTGTCAAGTCTTTTCTTCTGAAATAAACTATAGCAGAAATATTTAATTCTACAATACTATAGGATGTAAGAACTCAAGTTGTACAAACAATAATTTTATTTCCCACTGAATAATGTATTTGTTAGTTTTTTAAATGATTTCCAGTTTCAATATAAATGTAAAAAAATGAGAACTAAAGGAATTGTCCCATCTCAATGAAACTTTGTGTTAAGATATATTGAAATACATATTGTTGGAAATATTTTATCATTTTGTATTTGCTTTATTAATAATTTCTTTGACAGAATGATAGCATCTGTCTTTCAGGTTTGTTAGGTCACCTTTTATCAATTACTATAAATATTTCACACTACATTCATATGTAGAACTTTTAAACGATATAAGATAACTTACTTAATATAATATAACTTTAATTAATATAAGATAACTTTTTATATAAGATAAATAAAACATCTAAACAAAATATTTAAGATTAAATGGTGAATTTAAAGTATAAGGGACTATTTTACAAAGATGTTCTTTTATATTAAGAACCCATTCACATTTTCTTACCTGAAGCTAAGTGGTAAAACTTTCTTTTACCGTAGTATTTTTAAAAAAAGAAAAAGTTATAAATTCTATAAAGCATAATATAAGGTCAAAATGGCCACCATGAGTTAAACTAAAAATATCTTCTGCTATTGGAGTAAACTACCGATGTCTTTTTTTAATAAATAAATTTATTGTATTGCATTATTTTGATTACTACTTAAGTATGTAATTCTATAGTATATTTTTTTTGTATTTTTTATTATTAACTTTACCTATTTTGTGATGTCTTTGTAGATATTTTTTTTATCTTAAGATATCTTAAGTTAAAAAATTTATTTAAATAAAACATAAAGATTACATACAGTAACAAAATGCATTTCCTCACTTATTATCAATTGAATAAAAAAGTTATAAAATGAGAAAAATAGAATTTTTAAAATTGTAATTAACCTATTTATTAAATTTCTATTAACAAAAATGGTTCTCTAATTAACAATAACAAATATTTTTAACAATTCTATTGATATTTTTATTTGAAGGAATATTTTGTTCAAATTTAAGATATTTTTTTGAAATTTCAGAGACCAAAAAACCAAAAAGATTTTTTCTACAATGTAAAATAATATGTCCTTAAATAATTTAGACATATTACATAATATGTCCTTAATAATTAAATCCTTAAGTAATTTTCCATAATTAATAATTATGGAAAAATACGGTAGAACAAAAAAGACTAAAGGATAATGTTAATTAGAGGAAGTAAGTGAGCGTAGTTTACGTTTGATTAGGAAGACAATAATACAAAAAAAAGGCAGTTATTTATACGGATTTGAATTCTAGATCTTGGATAACGGTATTCTTTAGTTGTGAGTTTCAATTAACCACACATTTCAGGAACGATCGACCTTAGACTGTTTAAGAATACACTTCATTTACATTTATACATATCATCCTTAATCATCCTCTGAAATAATACCTTACGGTGGTTCCGGAGGCTAAAAAGAAAAAGAGACATAAGCACATCAACATATCAAATATTTTCTGTTTCCGTTTAGCCTCCGGAACCACTGTAAGGTATTAATTCACAGGTGAATGAGAATGATATGTTTGAATGAAAATGAAGAGAAGTCTTGTACAGTCTTAGGTCGACCATTTCTGAAACATAACCTAACCAAATATAACCTACGCTCAATCACCTCGTTTAATTAACGTTAAATAAACAAATTAAAAGGGATATTTAAACTAATTTTTAATTCTCTTTTTTGGTTGTGAAATTACAAAAAAGTAATACTCAGTGGGAAATATAGTATAGTACTCAATGGGGAAAATGGAATTTTATTTCTAGCAATTTAGTTTTTAAATTATCTTAAAGATAAATATGCTTATTGCTACTTTTAAACAGAAGTTATAAATATTATTTAACAATAAAAAATTGAAAAATGTGGGAATTTTTTTAACAGCTGGGAAAACAAATATTTCAATAAAATGTAAAATATTTCATAGGTATTATAAACTGTAGTTTATGTAAATAATAAATTTGAAAAATACATAATATCTGTTTCTTTATTTCATAAAACTTTCTTATTCTTTCATCTTCAGTACAATTCACTTATACATCGATAAAGATTATTTTTTGATACATCTTTTTGTTCATAAAATCTGTACCCGATTCAAACATTTCCTGGGCTTTTTTTTAATACAAAAAAAAAAAAAAAAATGTTTCTACAGTCTTTTAGACAGCTGTAGAAATATGTCAAGTGCATTAAACATTTAAATGGTATTAAAAAATTTGAATGAAAAAATTTCATTTCCTCTTTTGGCCGAACAAATATTCAGAAAATTTTCATGTAGAAAATTTACTAAAATAGATATATTATCAACACTAATTGCCTCCGAACACTTAAAATATTTTCAGAAAAGTAAACATATTAAAAAAATAGTGGGCGGTTTTGATTTATTATCTTCATCTTTATGAGTGTTTGAATGAATGTTATAGCAATGGGAGAATAAAAGAAAACCGCTTGAATGTATCAACATTTTCCTATTTGTTTTGGAGCTCTTCAGTATAACTGCAGGAATTATGGGTTAAGAAAATTCAATGAACTTATTTACTTTCGCTTAACAGATGGGAAGTTAGTAGGAAGATGTCTAAGGGGAAAACTCAGAACGCTTTTATAGTTACATTTGAAGATGATGTTTAGAAACTAATGGCATTGCATAAAAGTTAATTTAAAATGTATTTGTTGGTGCTCTAACATATATCTTTGAATTTGGCGATATCATTTTAATTCTGAGAATGATTTTCGTCGCCAGGAAGAAGTGCTAATATTTCAGCAAGAACAGCTATTCGAAAAAATCAACGAATCTTTTCCGTGTGTTCTGCAAATAATCTGAAAAAATAAATTAAGACTGTAAAATAAATAGAAAGACCGTAATTTAACAGAAAGGTGTTACAAAAGAAAAGATAAATAAAGATAAATATAGTGGAAAAAAATTTAAACAAAACAAGCGATGTTAATAAATATTATATATATATATATATGTATGTATGTATGTACAGAGTGTATCAAAACTGCACGGCAATCTCTTGGAAACGGATTCTATTCTAAAAATAAGAAAAAAGTTTCCAATAAACATATGCCTGAAAACGTTTTGTTAGCGAGTTACGGCTAGCGAAAGAT
>JAAAKQ030213999.1:0-11585 GCA_010016005.3 Zanna intricata | reverse complement strand
CCTGTAAATGTTAGCAATTGTTCTTCTATCTCTATACTTGAACCCTAAATTTTTTTAAATGCTGAACATTTTATTCCGGTCTACGTTATCAAATACCTTTTCTAAATCTATAAATGCCATGTATGTTGGTTTGTTTTTCTTTAATCTTTCCTTCTACTATTAATCTGAGTGCTAAAATTGCTTCTCTTGTAGAACCTGAAACCAAATTGGTCTTCTCCTAGTACTTCTTCCACTCTCTTCTCAATTCTTCTGTACAGAATCCTAGTTAAGATTTTTGATGCATGAGTAGTTAAGCTAATTGTTCTGTATTCTTCACATTTATTTGCTCTTGCTTTCTTTGGAATCATGATAATAACACTCTTTTTGAAGTCTGACAGAACTTCCCCTTTTTCTCTTTGTAATAATCTAAAAAAAAAAAAAAAATAGATAAAATAATAGTATAACCTAGATATTTTAAAATTTTTTTAAAAAATTTTTATAGGCATTAACTGTGTAGTAATTTAAATTGCCGCTATATTTTTGCAAACTGCACTAGTATTATCTCATTTCTCGTGATTAAAAAAAAGTGGTTATATTAAAAGTAAATTTTACCGACGACATTTCGTTCTTTCTCTCGTCTTCAGTTGTGTTTTTTCTCTTTATTAATGTTTCCTTGAACCATTCAAGCTATTATTAAATAAATAAATTGTAAGGAGATGCAATTTACTTTCTTATACGAAATCTAATTAATATTTAAATAGGTAAATACATACAATACTTTTTTTAATTATATTTTAATGTTATAAATTTAAAAACAGATAGTATTAGTATACAACCTAATTAAAATAACTTACTGTCTTTATTTTAAAAGAAAACATACATACATTGTGATACAAAACTTAAATAAAGTGTAGCGATAGCATTTAATATTTTATATTTTTAATTTTGCTTAAGATAACAACAAAAATTAAAGAATTTAACATTTTTTATTTTACTTTTGATATTAAAGTTTCCAAATTTAAAAAACGTATATGATATAAAAGTAACTTTGCAGGTAGTTTTACCAAGAAACACAAATTTCAAAGAAAAAAGATATAGCAAAGCTTATAAGCATCGTTGCAACCGTATTAAATAGTATGGAGAATTAAGGTATAATTTTTCACTGCTTTGTCTATTAACTTCAATATGTTATTTATTGTACACAGGCATTTCTCGTCCTATGAAAATGGAAGTAATAATATTAAAATGATATGAGTTATATCCACTTTGTTTATCTTAAAGATTACTATGTATGGTGAACATACCGAAATACTTAAAGAAATCAGTTCTTGACTGGTACTTCATATATATTGGAGTTTTATCTGTATCAAATTAATTTAGAAAATCGAGATAGATAAATAATAAAAAATCCATTGTCATTTAAAAACCAGATCAGAACCAAACAAAAACTAAACTTTTAATTGAGCGATTAAAAAAATATATATATTTATATATTTCTTTTCTTTTTTACTTCCTTGTACGAAGTAAAGGAAGTATTGTTTTCCTGAAAAATTTCGGTCTTCAGATTTCAATGGAACTATCCATTTTGAACATCTCTGAATCCTTTCTGACTAGTTTTGATGTGATGTCTGTACGTATATACGTATGAATTTGGCATAACTCAAAAACGATTAACCGTAGGATGTTGAAATTTTGGATTTAGGACTTTTGTAACATCTAGTTCTGTACCTCCCGTTTTTATTGCAATCGACTGAACCAAAAGTGTCCAAAAAAGCCCCAAATCCAAAAAAAAGAAAAGATTTTGGACTTTTTCTTAATTGCAGTGATAAGCCCTCATTGAGAGCTATTCAATGATATATCATAAGTGATACTTATTTTCATTGGTCCCACAGTTTTAGCCAAATAAAAATTTATTAATTAAATATTTGGATCTTACCATTCTCTTTATCTGTTTATCCTCCGGAACTACCGAAGATATTACTTCAGAGGATGAATGAGGATGATGTGTCTGAATGTGAATGAAGTGTAGTCTTGTACAATGTGTACAAGTGTACAATCTCAGGTCAACCACTCCTGAGAAGTTTGGTTAATTGAAACCCAACCACCAAAGAACACCAGTATCCACGATTTAGTATTCTCTGGATCTTACCAGGGAAGGCACATCCGTTCGAATCAGACTTCATCTCCTATTTTTTTTTTTTAATTTTTTTTAGTTTAAATATATTGATTTATTAATAATTATTATTCTGTGATTGTAAACAAATATTTACAATAATTCAATAATAACAATAAGTAGAAATAAAAATGAGAAAATCAGAAGTTATTAGTAAAATAAAATATTATGGATTTTTAAAAATGTGTATATGGTATTTAACAGGCATTATTTCATATATATGTATGTAGTGGATTTGTTGAAACATCTGATTATTTAATATTAATTGAAAATTATAATTTAGTCATATTATTTTTAAAAGTTATATTTAAATTGTTTAAAGTTATATTTACTTAAAAAATAATAATTTTAATTACATATTTGGCAGAAAAATAAAAAAAATACGATGCTATAAATATTTGATGTTAATAAAAATTAATATTTCAGCAATTGTGTAATTGTTCACTTTATTAAAGAATTGGAGGATCCGTATATCACTTTCAAATGAAATAAGTTTAATTGAAGTACAGTCAAAAATGTATAATTTAATTTAGTAGGCGTACAAATAAATCATGTGTGTCCATATCAGAATTTTTAATTTTTATCTCCTGTTATTTTTCTTGTTTTACTAAGATATCTTTTCCTTGTATTTTAAATTAATTTGTAATTGGTTAGTATAAAAATAACCAAGCATCTAAATTTCTACTTAAATATATCTCTGATTAGATGGTCCAGATGAGAATTATACTTTTCATATGTTATTATTCTTAGAATCGTTATGTGATAGTTTTTTTTTAAACCAGCCTGGTAGAAAATATAAGATATATGTTAATGGAAATTCCTGGAACAAGAAAGTATTTAAGATTGCATGACAGAAAAATTAAATCACTATCAAAATAGGTGATTAGATTAAAAGTTCATCCTGTTAAGTATGATAGAAATATAAAATGATATACAGTGTTATATGAATCAGCGATGTTACTCCGTATAATAAAAATGCACTTTCATATCCGCAATCAATGATTACAAGTGAATTATAAATAAACATAGTTAATGAATTATATTATTGAATTAGACATATAAATATATATCTCAATAAGTTAATAAAAATTAATTTAATTAATTGAAAATAAAAACATGTTAAAAATTGCGAACCGCACACTCTAATTATTCTAAATTAGTAATTATCCTATATTAAAGGGCAGTGTTTTTAGACGGTAGGAATGGGTTCAGAGAATACCTGTAGGTGCCCACAACTCCCCTTTACATCCATTCAAAGATAATGAGCAACGAAAGAGATTACAAACCAACCAGTATCTATTTTACGCTCTCTCACCTGTAGAGTCACATAAAACTCAGTAAAATGTTTCTGTTTATGGTCGCATACGACAAAATGGAGTTGAGCCAAGTAATGTGGTTTAAAACGATCACCATTAGATGCCTAGTATTCGATTCAGTCATATTGGCATAAAGCCTTCACGGATCTAATGACAATGATCCGAAATTTAGGGGCTCCGTACATATACATTACATTGTCGGTTAATGATCTGCACTGGCTGGATATGCTATTTTTTTTTCTTAGGTTCAAAATCTTAGATAAAACACGAGAATTTATTTTGTTAAAAATTTATACAAATATTTTATTTAACTCTTTTTTTCCATTTTTATATTTTTTTCTTTCCCGGGAAAAGTTACATTAAGGGTATACTGAGCAGGTGAAAAATAGGTTATCGAATGTTTTTGCTAATCTATACGTTTTAAGGTCCAAATAGTTCATACAGACCACAAAAACATACGTACGCATGTATGTGTATCCGTATATACGTATATATACCGCACTGATTTTGGCCTTATTTTTCATGATTGCCCAAAACGATTTTCTTCAAATGTGGCTCAAATATTTTTACGTATGGGGCGTTAATTATACTCCAATTTTCTTTTTTCAAGATTTGTTAAGGGGGATATTGCAGATAAACCAATTTCGATCTTCCCGAAACATTTTAGAGAAAATTTTATTTAAAGTAAATTTGTTAGCTATAGCACATATAATTACACACATTTAAAATCAATCCAATCTCTCAAAAATTGAAATATATATTATTGTTCTTTTGCACAATCAAAAAAATCAAAAGTTTTTCTTTGAAATTTGGGAGTTTCGATGCTTAAATCTTATTTTAGTTATCATCATAATCAATAAAAAAATATTTCTTTTGGTTTTATGGCTCACATTTAATAAAATTCGGAAATTTTTCTTTAGTTTTACGATTTTTTTTTTTTTTATAACTTTATTTAACAATTTTATTTTTTTATAAATTTGTAAAAAAATCTATTTTATATTTTTACACTTATATTTTACATTTTACGACTTTACAATACTGTTTAAAATATATATGAAAAGGTAGATGTGGTAAACTAAACGTTTAAGAGATATATATATTTAAAGAAATTTTTTTAATTTTTAATATATAGAGTCACACTTCTTCAGCAAATGGCACCTTATATCATATTAATATTACTTTTCGCATATCTGTATACGTAATCTGGAAGTCCTGTTGACAAGTGAATTTCTTTTATCTACAAAAAAAAAAAAAATTATCTATTTTTTTATCACTTTTAATTTTAATTTTTTTTTTTTTTTTAGTTCTTTGTTCATTTTCTTTCACGTAATTTTGTTTTATTACATTTTTATCGTCTTCAATACACTCTGTAATTTTTATGATTGTTGTTGAATGATACTTTTGAAGTAAATTATGCCTATAAGGCATATTCAATGTTTCTTCCTTTATGATAAATCAAGCAACTACTAATTTTCTTTATTCTTTATTTAGTACCTCAACCACTGCTTACATTATAACATCATTTTATTTTTGTTCTTTCTTTTTATTTTTATCCTTCTATTTTGTTATTAACTGATGTAATATTTTTAATAAATTTCTTTCTGTTAAATTTATATATAATTACTTCATAATAGTTTAAAAATTTATAAACTATTTTATATTTATTTTAAGAAATAAAAAAAAAAACACAATGTTATGTCTTATAAATGCTCTTCTGCGTTACTTTTAGATTTTACGAATAGCAGTTTAATTTCTTTCATTTATTTGTTCATTTTTCTCTTCTACCTATTTCCTTATATTATCCAATCGTTTCTTTTTTATTTTTAAATTCCGTTATTTTCAAATCATATTCTAAAAACTCGGATTTTATTTTCCCGCTGAATAAAGCTAGAATAGTTATATTAAAGTGAAAAGTACGGTAATGACGTTAAAAGTGGGATATCGGATTTATTAAAAAATCTTTAAGTTTAAGGCTCCAACTAGTTCTTCTAGAACAAAAAACAAAAGCAAAACGAAACATACATACATGTGTGTGTGTGTGTGTGTGTGTGTGTGTGTGTGTGTGTGTGTTTATGTATATGTATCGCATTGCTTTTGGCCATATATCTCAGGATTGATTGAACCGATTTTCTTCAAATTTAACTGAAATATTTCTATGTATAGGAAGGAGGTGGGTCAATTGATCATATTCAACTTTTTTTCCAAAATTCATTTAGGGGGAAAATCGCGAATACACCAATTTCGATCTTCTTCAGTTTAGTATCTTCTTCAGCATTTTAGAGAAAACTTTATGAAAGGAAATCTGTTACCTACAATGCATATATAAATAATCTAAAAAATATCTTTTTTTCAAAAACATCAACCTCCACCACTTTAAATTGAAATGTATGTTTTTTTTTTTGCTGTATCTCCCTTTGGTTTAAATATTTTTCATAATATTTGAAATTTTATACATCATACATAGAGTTATAAAAAAAACAAATGTCCATCTTTTTTAACTTATAAACCCCGATCTAAAAAACAGAAAAGTTTTTTGAATTTTTTTTTTTTTACTTTAATTTAAATTGAAGGGGCCGTTGGCTTTAGAGGAAACTTTAATTAACCAAATTTGTTACATTTAATCTATATATTAATATTTTATATATTCCTTACCTATATAAAATATTTATCCTTTTTTTTTTTTGTTTGTTGATTAACTCTTTTAATTTTTATTGCTAACATCTGGGAAAGTCTTGCAATTCTTTGTCAGATTTTTTTTCAATGTTAGTTAAAGATAGATTTCAACTTGTAAAATGTGTGAATAATAGTCTATTTATTTATGTAATTTAACAAAAAAATATTACATCACCTTTTACAGTTTGAGGATTATTATAATGATCCGTTGCCGAGCTATATAATTTTATCGTTTGCACAACTTCAGATTATTATCCGATAAATAGCTTGCTGAGAATGAAGACGTTATTATTAAACAAGAGTACATAGTAAAAATTAAAGCAGTTGTATCGATTCTATCGCGACGATCTTAGAAATATGTAACTTCAAAATTAATTATATTAAAAATATGCTAACTGTTAGACAAACCAGGGCCAAAGTACTATAACTCAAAACAAAACAATTTACCTGCAACCTACACACATTCTATGTGTTTATATGTAATAATAATGTTTACTTCAAGTTTTACTAAGTTATACGTTTAAAAATAAAATAACCAATCATCCTGTTCATTAGTTAGTGATTTTTTCTTATACTTGACTACTGGACAATTCTATAAGACTTTAAAATCGATGGTTTAATTATATCGATATATAAAACAGAAATTTTTAAAATTAATAGAAAAGGTAATGTGATATATTCATAATCAAGATACTCACTAGCGTTGTAAAGTGATGTACACTACATATATTATATATACATATATATATATATATAATATTCTAATAGCTCCTTTACCAAAATAAATTTTTTTATTTGTCATCGAGTTACCTTCTTTTTGGGATATGTTCCTCTAGACTTTACGTTTTGTCAAAATAGATTGAACAGCAATAAAAGAAGATCATATTTCTACCAACAAATCAAGATTAGTAATATTTATCTATTCAATAACTAATAACAAACTACAGAAATGAATCAATTAAAATTAGTAAAACACATTAGAGCTATTGGTTTGAAAAATATGATAAACTTAAAAAAAATTGATGTGGACACTACATGACTTCCTTGTACGCATATTAAATTACATATAAACATTAAAAAAAAATTAAAAGTACATATATAATTTTATTTAATTAAAACTGATATTTTTTTATTGTTATTATTGAATTATTATTTATCGTAAAATGTTTTTTTTTTTTGCAGTTAGAGGTTAATAATTAGTAATAAATCAATATTATTAAACTAAAAACAAAAAAAAAAAAAGTTAAAAAAAGGAGATGAAATCTCATTTAAATCAATGCGCCTTCCGCTTTTAAGATCCAAATATTTCATTAATTAAAATTTTATTTGACTCTAACTTTGGAACCAATTTTTTTATTGGTTCTTTTTTTAGTGGTACTTTTTTTAGTACCACTTGTGATATCGTTGAAAAATTCTCAATGAGAACTTATTACTGCAGTTAGAAAAAGTCCAAAATCCAAAAAGTTTGGATTTAGGACATTTTTGGACACTGTCGATTCAGTCGTTTGCAATCAAAAGGGGAGATGCACAACGAGATGTTACAACAATCCTAAATCCAAAATTTCAACATCCTACGGCTAATCGTTTTTTATTTATACGAGATGTATACGTACGTACGTACAGACGTAATGTCGAAACTAGTCAAAAGGGATTCAGGGATAGTGAAAATGGATACTTCAGATGAAATCTGAATATTGTAATTTTTTGCAATCAAAATACTTCCTTTACCTCGTACAAGGAAGTACAAATTGCTATATCATAAAAAATAAAATTGAAATGAACAAATAAAACAATAAAAATAGATACATTGATTTTAAAACAAGATATTTTAAGCAAAATATTTATAAATGTGTATATATATTTTTGCTGTATAAAAAATGTAATCAAATATAATTTGCTTTACTGAAATGTAACTAAATTGAGCTGTTTCTGAAGCGGTTGATTGGAGACGAAAAGTGAATAACTTAAGACAACAATGTGCAAAAAAATTGTGATTAAAACGAGGACATGGTCTGTGGCAAAAGTCACACTGACACCCAGAAAGATTATGCTGTGTGTTTGTTGGGATTGGAAGGACATCGTATATCATGAGCTGCTGCAACCAAGAAGAATATAAACTCAGATGTATACTGTCGACGATTTGTGTGACAGCAATTTAAAAGAAACAGCCTGAACTGGTCAACAGAAAGGGTGTCACAACTGCGCTGATAATGTTAGACTGCATACATCTTTAACAATCGCCAAAGATTGAGAGAACTTGACTGGGAGGCTTTAATGCATCCACCATAGAGCTCGGATCTAGCACTGTTAAACTCTTATTAATTCTAACTCTTATTAATTCTAATTCTATTATTAATTCTAACGCGTACATAAAAACACGCACATACACTAGGACTTAACCAAAATTAAGTAAAATTGAAATAAAATAGATAACCGAATTAAATTTAAAAACAACGGTACAATCGACTAAGGACAATACGACTAAAGAATAATTCTGACCGAAGAAAGATGTTCATGGAGATACAACTTAATGTTGCCATATAAAACAATTCAGTGTGTTATAAATTATAATAAGAGCGCAAAAATCAAATGTAATACAATGTGTATATAAATCCAGTGATGTCTGTGAGTCTGTTACCCTTACAAGCAAAAAATACTTAACCGAGTGACCTGAAATTTTGTTATGAAAGTAGTTTTATATCTAAAAAGAACATAGGACTGTTGTCCTTACGAAATAATTCACAGTTTGAAGATGGTGGTCGTTTTAATAGGTTGTTATTGCTATAAAAATCGGATTATGTTCCTTTTTATTCCATCGTTTTTCTTTTACCCCGCTTCCTAGAGCCGGACCCACTTTAAGTATTAACATAGCTCCAGAAGGTGCCTTCGCCTTAAATTTCCTGAGCAACAACCCTGGAACTAGCTATGTCATTCCCAAGGCCCCCTCATTGACTGCCAGGACTCGGCCTTTTGGGTCATGCCTCTAATAAGGGGGTCTCAAAAAGGGGTTCCCTTACCGAGACTGCAGTCTTATAGTGCTGGCCTCATGCGGGGAACTCGAAGGAATCCCCAACGAGAATATTGTCTTACGGTGCGTTGCCTCAAATCAGGAACTTCCAAACGGAATTCCCCACTGGGATTTCGGTTTTTACTTTTACTTCCCCCTTGCAGTTCCGGGAGGAGTCCCCATCAGATCACCAAAGGTAAGACGCCAGAGAATCCCCCCCCCCGCGCTGCTGAGTTTCCGAGTGCAACTTCAGTCAAACCTCACGTCCCATGGGTAATTTACAACTCAGCAACCGGGGATGCATCCTGGGCTTTACAGGAAGGATACCCTAGTCTCCCTGCAATAGTCCTTCCTGATGGCCAGCTTCATATTAATTAAAACAATGGGCGCTCCGGTCCGAGCCATCATGTGATTTCGTCGGTGCCTCGGATGCCAGGCAGCGGAAGCAGCGATCTTCCAGGGATCCAGAGATTGTGTTGCTGATATTCAACTTTATTATGTCCAAACCGTTGGTATAAATCGGATTCAGAGATCACTTGCAATATTTGAAATAAAATTTTCTATAAAAATGATGTGTTTTTCTTGTTTAATATATCTTTAGGTTATCGATAAAAGTAGCTTTAAATGGCGCGACGGCTCAACCAACATTCCATTGCCACTATTACTCTGTGATGACTGGCTGTACCAGCTTTTGGTCAGTTGACTAATAAACATAAAAAATATTTTGTTTTAATTAGAAAAAGATGTGAAAAAGAAAAAAATGGGAAACGAAGTTCGGTCACTCCCTAGGATAATCCTAAGATCCGTGCAAAATACTTTTTTACCCGTACCAATGACAGATAACCAACTATTAGTAATATTTTAACTTGGAGCCAAATGTCCTGAAACTCGCATATTTCAATCACATAAAGTTTCCAGTTTTGTGCTAACTAAGCTATAAGTCTGAAGAAATTACAATACAATAATTGTTTTTCTAAATTGAACAAAACTTATTTTTTGTGCAGCAATAACCCTATATATATATATAAAGGTTTTAAGAGTTATTGTAAGACTTACGAATAAATATATTGGAAAATATTCATATCAGCAAAAAAAAACCTTTTTTTTTTTAGTAATCTTTTTACTGTCTAATTTTGTCGTATTTATCTATGCTTATATATCTATCCTAATGTAAAAAAAAAAACTTAATACACCTATTAAATCTACACCAAATGTTAAATTATTTGTTGAATCTATTCAAATTTTTTTTTCCGATGTAGTTTTTACTTTGAACAATAGTAAATAAATACCGAATACTTTATCATGTATCGTCCGATAAATTAATTTTTCAATATGATGACATGAAAATATCTGCTTTATAAAAATTCTCTTATCGTCATTGAAATATTCCTAGTTAAATATATATATCATAACAATATTTAAATATATACTTTAAGTAATAAACACACGTAAACCGCAGCACGAAACGGAAGCTTAAAACCGCTTTGATAATTTCTTTCCATGTTTTTCTGAATAGAAACGTGTGTATAGTAAATAAAATATGTATATATGATAAATAAATAATATTTAAAAAAATATTAATAATGGATTAAAAAATAAATAAAACAGTACTACGAAACATTATAAAATAAATATTCCTAACAGCGTTTATCAAAAAAATAAATAAAATGTACAAAAAACTGCTGTCGTTTACGCAATCCTAATCGAAACCTCAAAGTTATTTTGAAACTTCTAGATCACTAAACCCTACAACCCAGATTGTTTTATTTTTGTACGTTTTACTTTTATTTAATAAACGCTGTTAGAAATACTCGACTTATAGTATTTCGTTATGAAATATTGTTTTATCAAAATTTGTTAAGGTTTTTCATTCTTTTTTACGGTTATGGCAGCTATAGACCTCGCAAATATCATTTTTCTTATTTTTTTTTTTTTTACTCCAAATACTCTTTCATTTTTCGGACTGTTTGGTCTTTCTCTCTTTCATTACACTTAGGAGTGGTTCTTTTCCTTATTCAGTGTTTCAACCTTAGTTCGTTTTTTCTTAATAGCTTTCTGTATCTGTATTATATTTCATATTCTTGAACCGCTACGTTCTGTAATATTTTCTTGATTTGTCTAGTTCTTTATTTAATTAATTGCTTATTTATTTATTTTTTTTAATAAAATAATTCCTCAGTATCTCGACTGATGGTTATTTAACAATCGAAATGAAATTTTTGATTTTTAGATAAATATTTTTTTATTTTTTTTGGAAACGGTTTTTGAGTATTTTTGTTTTTGTTATTCAATTTATTACACTTTCAATGAATCATTCACATTTGAGGAGAATTTGGTTTTTTTTTATATCTATTTGTTGAGAACAAAACGAAAGTAATGAAATGTAGTAGAAATAATGTACATGGACCACTGAACATAAAAATAGGAAGAGAAAAGA